>BRDA01009985.1:0-10221 GCA_036984385.1 Crenuchus spilurus
TTTAATGACCAGTAACGTCAACGGCGTTATAACGACAGGAAAAGTAATGAATTATTTTATCCCGTTACTGACAAAATGACGTCGTTACGTAACGCTGTTATTTTTAACGCCGTTATTCGCGACACTGTTCATAACCATTTCATGCAATAACTTGCTTCAGACATCTGGTTCCTACCAAAATTTGGTTTCAGTTAAGGAAATGTGAACAGAGAAAAAGTGCTGAAAATATCTAAATGAAGTTAAAGTGGGTGGGGCTAGAGTTTAATACCGCAACAACAGGTGTCAGTAAACAATAAAGTTGCAACTCAAAACAATGATTCCACCGCCCGTATTTCAGTGTATAAACTGTGAACATTAGACTTTCTGTTAATAAACTGCCCATCAAACATCTGAGGACATCTTACCACCCAGTGAAATTAATCATGTTTAATACTTAACAGTGAAAGTAAAAAGTTTTTACATAAGTACTGATGATGGAAGCACATTTACACCTATTAGCAATAGTCAAAGTTTGTTTTCATATATATGTGTATATATATTCATGAGCTGTGTATATATAACATATAGGAACTGTCTGAATATGTATTATGATACAGAAGCTATGATATATTGTGATTTTTTACATTGAGTAGACTCAGCAGTGCATCCTTACACTTGTCTATATTGGAATGGAAGACGCTAATGGCTGAAGATAGATGACAACACTTTACATGTAAACTAGGGATGCACTGAACATTCAGCAACCAAAAGTTACTGAACCAAATAGTGAACACTGAGGTTTGTAATGTCACTGTTACCTTTTTCTACTTCCCAGCTGTAGATGTGATCCAGAGTGTAAGTTTAGTAGTTAGTTTAATGTTGGTTTGACATTCAGAATAGTGCTTTTCTTCACCAACAAACCAGATTCACCGGCACAGTTACAGTTTGGTGCTGAAATGGAAGAAGACAACAAATTACAAGCACAACCTTTACTAAACTACACTTGTTATGATGAAGCCAGAATACAGCCACTTAGCTTTGTGTTTGTGCTCCCTGCTGCAGCGTTAGGGACCGTCTCACAATTAGCAGAAGAAATGTGAAGTGTTTCAGTGTCTGTAGCCAATGACACTCACATTAAACACACAAAACATCCATGTGACTTACATCATTCATTTTAGACATTTTCATCATTTTATTAAATAGTAATAATAATTTAACACACATGCATCTTCATACATATTCATATATTATTGTCTTTTATACATAAATATAAAAGAATAATCAATTAAACTCATGTTATTAAACCTAATGATGTCAAACCAGCTTATTAAACTACAGACATTCATTCCTGACTAACTACGAGACTTATTTTGGGAAGTAGTTTAGTTACTAATTTTATAATCATTTACAGAAATTAATAACCGTGTTCAGTGTACAGCTAAACTATTAATTTTGTTTGGTTTTGATTTTGGCCAAAATTGTTCATTTCGGTGCATCTCTAATGTAAACTATTCATTAAATATTTATACTGTTTTGATACAATATTGATACAGTATCATAAAATATTGCTATACTCGTGTATATTTTCTTACAGCACTAGTATAATATTTTATATATTAAACCTAATGCAATTTTTATGTTGATACTGTTTGAATATTCTGAATTTCTGACACTCATTGGCTGCTTCCATGACCTTTTGAATTAAATTAACAAAAACAACTTTTTCACCATATTCTAATTTTGCAATAGTATATAAAATAAATGTTTTAGTCACACACACACAGAAAATAATATTATCAGTGTTATGAAAACAGCAAGACTTCCACAACCACCATCATCTGCACACAGATACTGCAGGTACCTCCAGTGTATCTAATACTGACTAAGCCCTTATTTTACACAGCCTATTAAAGAACTACATGACTTTTTAAAGGGACAGTTCACCCACAAATGATATTTACAAAACTCATCACTTACCTCAGGTGCAGTCAATCAGCCAAGACATGTTTGGAGTCCAAGTTGTGTTTCTTTCATTTAAAACTGGAGCTGTGAGGGTAACATTTGTAATAAACACTAGAACACAACAGTCACCTAAACAGAGCAGTTGTTTGTGTTTAAATATCAGCAAATTAAAAACCATGTCTGCCATTTCTTTTGTAAATCAGTTCCTAGAGTCTGAGAGAGACACAATCCAAGCTGTCTGAAGTCCAGTGTGCAGTTTCTGCAGTCTGTGATGGTTTGTGGTGCTGATGTTGGTCCACTGTGTTTAGTCATGCTGTTGTTTGCTGTATTGGGTATACACAGTGTTTGCTGTGAATCTGTATTAAGAACATGCTGTGTAACTATTTCTGTTAGTCCCCAAATGTCTATTCTGTTGCACCAGTCAACACCTACCAAGAGATTTTAGAGCACGTCATGCTTCCATCTGCTGACAAGCTTTATGGAAATACCCAGCAGCTGCCAACAGGGCCAATAAATGGTTTGCTGATTAACATTACTGTGCTTATCTCACTTACAAGCTATTAGCCATAGTGAATAACATAAAAAAGGCTTGAAATGTCACTTTACTTGTAATGAATATTAAATATTTGAATATATATTTAATATATTGAATTATGAACAAAAATGGGAAAAAAATAACATATGACTGTATCCTCCCAACTTATTAGCCACTATTTTGGCTACTTCGCTAGCTAATTGGCTAACTAGGTAATAACTGAACAGAAAACTAACAGAACCTGTTAACACTGAAAATGTATTTCAAGCTAATATATTTTTCTGATCTTTTCTAAGCACAGGGAAGTCAAAGTTACAAAGTCTTTTCATTTTTATTTATCTTTCATTAAATATTTCAGATTTTCATGCACATAATTTTGCCTTTCAAAAAAAAAAAAAAAAATCAATGGCCCTGTGACCATGTAACCACGTGAGGTGAAATATCTGGCAGCCAAGACTTCAAAGCTGAACTAATGCATCATAAAACAAATTTTCCCGGGTTGAGTGAGCATTGAAACATGATGCTACATCGTAGCTACACTTCCTGAGAGGTCTTGTGCGTTACGCTGGAGAAATTCTTTATATGAATTACTGTGAGAAGCATGTTTACAGGGTTCAAAACTGCACTCATAATGTATTTTCCATACAATCAACACATTTGATTAACAACTGCTGTGAAATTAAACACTTTTCTTACAAAATCCAGATCCATGAACTAAAGGAAAACATTCAGTGAATTTGGTCCGGCCCTGTTATCAGTTATCTTTGTTACTGTGTAACACAACATCTGTTTTCACTTTACACAGCAGTCGTTCCTATTAATGCATGCGTCAAGAGCAGAAAAAGCTTTTCTGAAATTAATTTCACTGATGGTAAAATCGTGGCCTAAACAGAATGTGGCTCAGGAGGTTTTGTTCATGCACCAAATATGGCAGCTCTTCATTTCCTCCTAACACAGTCCTGGAAGACATTATTTAAAGTTAAAAAAAGTTATCAAACAGACCATGTAAACAGTAGTCATGTAGTTAATTCTGCTAATGTCAATCATGCTCTTCTTCCAAAGCATCCAGTCAGAAGCTATAGATGATATAGGGCTGAGTGGTGGGGAGATGGAGCCTGTTGTAGGTCCCTCGTCAGGGAGTCTGGCTTTGCTCATCAGGGACTATCCATCATGCAGCAGTACTTCCACGGCAGCTGATAAGAAGCTTGTTTGATTAATGTGTGCGACAGCTTAGGGGTGGAGCTGGATGTGAGGCGGGGCTTTAATGGAGGGGTCTAATTTACCAGTCATTAACAATGATCTACTGACAATGCCAGTCACACTGAAGGACTTCTGAAGTAGCCAATCAGGTGGTGGTTGTACTTTAGATGCTCCAGTGTTGACCTCTGTAGGCGTGGTTTTGTTAATTAGTTGCCGACAATCATCCACAGACTGCATGTCAACCATGCAGATGTGTGTACTATTCAGCCAATCAGAAGCTAGTCTCATTCATATGTGGTTTAGGGCTGGTGGGTGGCGGGGAGGCAGGACTGTCTGGCTTAGGTCCTGCTTCTGGAGGCGTGGCTTCGCTAACCGGTGAGGCTGGGCCTCGTCGAGGAGAGACTGGCACCTGCGATCGGACTGGACTGACCGGAGAGGGGGTGGGGCTCTGCACTGCAGGTCTTGATCTGGCTGATGATGCTGATGAAGATGCTGACTGGTGTGTTCGGAGGCCCAAACGTGCCTCCAGCTCGCTACACACAGCTAAGCTCCGCCTCCCTCCCTCTGCTCCGACTAAATCGGAGCTTTTGGCCCTCTCCTGACAGCGCTCCACGAAGCTTCCCCTACGGAACGTTTCCCGGTCTTTATCCCGATCCGCAACCGCCCTGCTCAGGTGGGGACTTCCACTGGTGCTGCTAGTCAGAGAGCACTGGCTAAGGCCCAGGTGAGACGGCAGGTCTCGTGGCCTGCTGAAAGGAAAGGGAGGGGCATGACGGGGAAGGCTTCCTGTGTGAGGGACGGCAGGACGAGCAGAAGACGCAGCACCACGACTGCACTCAATCACCTGGGACTGAAGACTACAGCCACAGAGAGAGAGAACGAGTTAAAATACAACCAATACTGATGTCTGTTAATTAATCAGCTCGTTAAGTATCGAGATTAATAACTGCACAAGCTATTCTTAAAGGAATGGAGATGTGAGACTGCTAATAAACACCAGAACTCAATTGTCAATTGTGTGTATGTATAGATGTCTGTACCTGCAGGTGGAGTTGCGTATGGAGTGCGTAAGTGATGCAGCTGGACTCATGTCCGGTGTTCGGGTCAGCGCCAAGTCACACTGATCCAACAACTCCAACAGCTCTTCTTCTGTAGGTCCTCCTAAAGCTGCCACACACAAAGTCTTCATTACGGTCCACAGGTTAAAATACAGAAAAACAATGATAAGTGATAACGGCTGCGTAGCTGTCTGTTATGCCAAGTCCCAGAGTGGAGTCCTGCTTCAATCAGGAATAACAGAACACCTGCTTCTACCCCGGTTACAACATTTAAGCATATGTGTGTATTTATTTATACAGTACACACGAGCAGTAACCTGTTTGTGGTAGAAGCTACTTTCTTTAGTCATGGATGAGAACATCAGCCAGCCGAGACTAGTTTACATGTTTGTTATAGAAAAAGGAACCTTTTCCTGATCCCAGAAGCCTCTGAACGGTTGGGAACTTTCAATGTCACCTGAAAGACGGAGCCGTTTATACAGTAATGTCCCCGTCACTGCACTGGGATCTAAACAGAAACAGGAACTCCTGCAGCAGACACACAAGGTCTCTCATCCAAGTACTAACCAGAGCCAGACCTGCAGGTTATGTTGTGCAGGTGATCTGACTGCTGTTGTTACTGTTTTCTGATTTTTCTGCTGGGTTTTTGTCCAATAACTTCTTAGAGTTTATAAACTACATCATATTTCAATATCAAAAAGGCAAAAAGGTCTTAAGAGATGCGAGTCTTGTCCAGTCATGCATTAACCAGTGAGCCACTGAATCTTTACATTTTTGTTTAATACTTACGTTTGCATAAACTACTATTTTACATAAATACTTCACAATTTATGCAAAATTACATAAAAATTCGAAATAATAATCATTTGTAGAGCTAAATAGTTTACAGTGTAGTTACACAATGATGACACAATACACTACAGATACTTTTTAAACAAGACCTCTTAAATAAAGCATCCAGTATTTTTTATTTTTTTTCTTTATACATTTTTGCCAATTTTTTTCCCTTCCCAATATGGTAGTAGCCAATTAGCCCATCCCATCCGCTAGGGGGCTCTCCCACATCACCCTGACTCTAGGAGGGTGAAGTTGAGCACAAGCCTCCTCCGCTGCCTGTGATACAGTCACCGCTTCTTTTCGAAATACCACTGATACACCGTCACTGGGGAGCCAACGCGCTCGGAGGAAAGCGCAGGATACCCAGCTTCGAATGGACCAATCAGTAGATGCCTGAGCCAGCGGACATTACACTGTGAGAGTGATAGGGAGAGAGAGCGCCATCTATCTGTCCAGAGAGAGCACTGCCAATTTTTGCTCTCTCGGGTCCCAGCTGTTGACAGAATGGGATTCAGAATGACGGGGATTTGAACTCGCGATCCTCTGGTCATAGTGTCAGTATCTTATCCTGCTGAGCCACTCGGGGCCCAAATGTCCAATTCTGTGTACAAAAGCAAGGCTTCCAAATGTAAATAAACGTAATAAATTTAGGCACAACAACTGATTGATTACTTATAAATATACACGTATTTTAAAAAATGGCAGCAGAGCATCATTGCTCACCTTTAATGTCCACTTTCCCAGCGATCTCCATCGCCGTGGTGAGGTCCCACATCTGGATGCTGCCGTTGCTATGGCCACTGAAGAGGTACCGACGTGGCCTTGAGCCGATGCGGCTGGACCCCTCACACTCGTGAACAACGAACGCAGTGATGGAGGTACCATCCACAGAGCGCAATTCACAAACCCTGCCAACAGGGGGAGACACCATCAGATGTTACTGTGCATCCTACAAAGACTCCGAGATGCTACAACCTTTCACCTGGTACCTTATTATCATGCTCTTATGGACATCACTCATTGCACATGATGATGGTGTTACATTCTGCTACAACTGCTCACTTATTTATGCATGCAGCACGTGGCATCTGTAACATCCCAGGCCAAGTTCAATCCCAGCCAGGGGTGGCCATAGTATTCTGATATGACTATGTATTTTAGAAACTGTGTTCAGTATCTGCACTGACAGGCCTGACTGTGACTTCTCTTTGGTGAAGCTAAACTGAACTGAAAGCAACTGGCTGTGGATGTTTTTGGGTAAATGTGTCTCACCTCTTCCCATTGGAGGAGAGTCGCACGTAGAGTTTATCTGTGTCAGGAACCACACGCTGGATAAACACCTGCTGCTCATCTCGCTCTCCATACGGACCTGAGAGACAAACAGAGGATAAGGAAACCCATCGGCTACAGAGAGCAAACTTCTGCACATTTTAAAGCACACTTACTCAATTTAACACACAGGAAGTAAATACAATGGTTTTATTTTAATTTGTTCCTATTTTCACTCAGAAAATCAACTAAATGTGGACATTTGACTTTTGCATAAAATTGTACATATAAAGCTTAGTTTTTTTTACATTAATATTTACACTTCTCTCATTAGGATAATACTGAGTGATGATGTTAGTCCTAGTTAAATGTATTTGTTTAAAACTCTCATTAAAGAGGATTACAGGATTAAAGTGAGTGATGATGGTAGTCTAAGGTAAATGTGTGTTAAGCTTCTCAGAGAATTATACTGAGTGATGATGATAGTCTGAGGTAAATTTCTTTATGCTCCACATGAAGACCACGCTCATGGTAAAAGCTTGTACAGATAAGCAGCGTTCAGATTACACAAACGTTCGTTTTAACTGAAAAATTCTATTAGTTTTATTTAAGATGTTATTTTAGTTAACACTACAGTATGTTACACTAGAAGATGTTTAGATTGTTTATGCTACACAATCTGCTGTTACATTAATGAGCTAATCATCTAATATAGAGGGCAAAATCTTTTTACACATACAGTGGTAAGAGTTTGGGCCCCTGGTAATTTTCATGATTTTGCTTTATTAATCATTGGCTGTCCCGATCAGCAATTGCAGTTAAATATATCATACAGCACACAAGCACAGTGATATTTGAGAAGTGAAATGAAGTTTATAGGATTTACAGAAAGTGTGAAATTATTATTTATAACAAAATTAGGCAAGTGCATAAATTTGGTCACCCTTGTTTTGTTAGCTCATTGACCTTTGACCTACATACACAAGTGAATCCAATTATGAGAAAGGGTTAAAGTGGCCAATTGCAAGTTTTTCTCCTCTGCATCTTCTCTGAAGAGTGGCAACATGGGAGCCTCAAAACAACTCTCTAATGACCTGAAAACAAGGACGGTTTAGGGGAAAGATACAAAAAGCTATCTCAGAGATTTCAGCTGTCAGTTTCCACTGTGAGGAACATAGTGAGGAAAAGGAAGACCACAGTTCTAGTTAAGGCCTGAAGTGGCAGGCCAAGACAAATCTCAGATAGGCAGAGGTGAAGGATGGTGAGAACAGTCATAATCAACCACAGACCAGCTCCAAAGACCTATAACATCATCCTGCTGCAGATGGTGTCACTGTGCATCGTTCAACTCTTCAGCGCACTTTGCACAAGGAGAGGCTGCGCATATGCCACAAACAGAGTCGCTTGAGGTAAGCTAAAGCACATCTGGACAAGCCAGCTTCATTTTGGAATAAGGTGCTGTGGACTGATGAAACTAAAATTGAGTTATCTGGACATAAGGGGCGGTGTGCATGGCGGAAAAAGAACAGCATTCCAAGACTGTTACCCACAGTCAAATTTTGTGGCGGTTCCATCATGCTGTGGGGCTGTGTGGCCAGTGCAGGTACTAGAAATCTTGTTAAAGTTGATGGTCACATGGATTTCAGTCAATATCAGCAGATTCTTGAGAACAATGTTCAAGAATCAGTGACAAAGTTGAAGTTGTGTCGGGTCTGGAGACTTCAACAAGACGACGACCCTAAACAAGGCTTAAAATTGACATTCATGCAGAGGAACAAGTTCAAGATTCTGGAATGGCCATCTCAGTACCCAGACCTGATTATTATTGAAAATCTGTGCTGTGATTTAACCATTTAAACCATCAAAGCTTCAACCAGAATCCAGACTCTCATTGAAAGCTACAAAAAGTGTTTAGAGGCTATTTCTGCAAAAGCTATTAAATATTGATGCAATTTTTATGCACCTGCCTAATTTTGTTTAAACAATTATTGCACACTTTCTGTAAATCCTATAAACTGTGTTTGTCTGCTATATATTTAATTGAAATTGTTGATCTGAACAATTTTTTAAATACAGTAAATACTGAATAGGGGATCATTTCAGACACAGCTCAATGCTGCTATACATGCTATACAGCACGATGCTTACCGATCTCTGTACCAGCGGCGCAGCCTCCGTGCCCATCAATATCATCCAGTGAGAGAATTTTGAAGGAGGTGAGGGGGGTGGAGCCGGGCTGGGTGGAGATCATGCCTCGGAAACGTGTCACAGTCCAGGTGCGAACATGATTATTGTCTGCACAAACTGTAAAACCAAAACAGAGCGAACTCAGTGAACCCTCACCTCCTCTACGGGTCCATGTTTTCTACGTAAATAACAGACCGGCTTCAGAAATAGTGTAGCAGATTTAATGACAAGATATACTTTCAGAGTTTCCGATGAGCGTGCAAACTTCAGAGACACATCAAGGAGTCATTACTTACTGTAAATATGTGTACACTCACAGGCAAAAAGTTTTGGGATGCTTTACTTTACATTCCAAGTAATGTTTATTTATGACAAAGCAGCTTTGAGATAATGCTAATGTGTTTATGTATCATCACGATCAAAGTATCTTCTTGGTCTGAAGAGCAGGTGATGGACAGCTGGATAGTTAAAAAGCTCTTACTGAAGCTCTTTTTGGTCTAAAGGTTGTTTAAACAGCTAAAAGGCTTCAGTGCTGAAGAGTTTTAGGGTGACCAATCAGGATATTTCAATTCAATTAAAAATCAGCCAATTTTATATATTTTGACATTTTTTGACATAATAAACATAAGCAGATGTGTCTTTACTTGCATTTTATTTGACTTTGAGTTAAACAAGCAACATGTCTATTAAATAACTTCAAATGCTGTTTAAGAGCAAATAATAAAGCAATAAGCCATGAAAGGGCATTATTTTTATTATGAGGAAGGGTGTTTTTGGCACAACGCAAAGCAGAGTAAGCGAAACATCCTTCAAGGTTTCTGAGAGGACTCTTAATCTATAGACGTTGTTGCAGGAAGTGCATGCCTAGCCTGAGGCTGTGCTTTTAACCTTTAGTTCAAGAAGCTAGCAGAGATATCATATCATGTATTTTACAACAGCTTCAACCACGGCTCAGCCTGTCAGATATTAGCACCTAAACTATTTGTTTTGTAATATGCTGTAACTGTGTATAAGTACTGTCCACAGTTTAAAAATCTGACTTTATTTAGTTATATGAACCAAATATGACTGGAAAAGCTACCCCCCCCCCCCCAGGCATGTGTGTGTGTGTGTGTGAGACTTAGCATCGTACCTGAGATGAGGTGTTTCTCAGAGAGCATGATTTTAATGACAGGGCTGCGGTGTACAGAGAAG
>BRDA01009985.1:15006-31323 GCA_036984385.1 Crenuchus spilurus
TATTTATACATAAAACACGAACACTACACTTTGACTACTCGTAGTATTTAGACAGTTACGTACACATCTGAAGATTGGCCACCAGACTGGTCCAATTTAGCCATGAAACCTCCCACACTAACATGACAGCTGTTTCACTTTCATTGTCTAACCCCTGTATCTTATAACTAATTCACAATATCATATTTTGTGATAGTGTATCTCTCAAAAACAGTAGGCTACATATTTAATGAACAGTTTATATGTAAATATTGGTGGTTGATTTTGTTTTGTGTCTAACCTCCTGGCCACTAGATGGCAGTGTTCTAATCTGTTTTCAGCCAATAGACTCTTCCAAAACTAGTATAAGTACACACAACTGATAGTTTTCCCAAAATTAGATTTTACATCACATATACCACAAACACCACCGTGGGACCAGGAAAAAGATGCATTTTATCATTTTTGTGTAAGATCAAGATCATACATATAAATATATAGGCTCTGATTGGTCAGGGCTGATAATACTACACATGCATTGACAGATTTATGATGCTCATCAGTTTCACATCACAAGCACAAAATACATATTTATAATATCAAAATAAGTCACGATACGTACTGTATATTGTATCATAACCACTGTACCGTAATACACATCATATCAACCGGTTCTTACTGATACACAGTCCTAACAATGACAAGTCTTACCTAATGGAGTGATTCCATAAAACTCAGCTTCATGTATCAATAAATGCACATCTATAGACCTGTAACACACACACAATTTATTAGAAACATCAGGGGAACTGACGGACATTATCACCATAAAGTTACAAAGTTTATCAATAAAACAAATACACAGAATTACCCAAATACATCTGCTTACTACAACAATCACAGAGACTAATCAACATGAAAACATGAGTATGTCACAATTACTAGTTTATTATAAGCATAAAAAACATTAACAATATGTCTCAATGTCCAGAATATTACAAAATTAATCAAGTTAACTGTTGACGAGGGGTGTAAGGACACTGCTCACAATACGATTCAAGATACTGGGATCACAGACTAATTTCCTCATAATATTGTAAACAAAAATCTGAATTACAGTGTCAAATATTTTGTTATTTACTGTATTACATCTTAAACTAAAAGATTTTTTAAATGTAAACTAAACAAATGTAGTTTTCTTACAGAGTAGAAAAAGATGGGGTAAGATGTATGGGAGATTGTGACCTCTGCTGGTCAAACAATGTAACTGTGGTAGATGGGATAATGAACAGAATGCACGTGACACTCATATCACTAAAGCATCTTCACGTTTTGGCATAGTGATGCACGGCAGTTTTGGCATAATAACCTCCACGGTTATTAATAATTATAGCTCTGGACAGCACACAAGCCAAATATTCATGAAATCCCCTGGATATTAACCACAATCAGGCCTGTATACAGTACTGCACATAAGTTTTTATGTCCTTTCTGAAATTACCTTCTTAATGTGGCATTACCTTGCATTTGCACAAGCCACATGCTTTGTGTAATATGCTTCATTTTGTTCCTGTGTGTTAAATGTCAGTAAATAAAGAATAAGTGTGTATTACATTGTGCAAAAATATCTGTAGATGGTTCACTTGTTTACTCTTAGAACGTCAATAAATGCATGGAGATAAACTGGGGGTACTAACTTTTGCACAAGAATGACTACATTACCTGGGGTGCAGTTCTTTAGTGCGCAGAAAGTTCAGAATGGGGGCGAACAGAGAAGGATCTCGATCTATGAAGATCTAAGACCAAAGATAGAGCAAGATAATAAATATAGTATATAGAATATTAAATTCTACTTTAAACATGAGCATTTGTATGTGAAATAAAAAAGAAAAAATATCTTACTGCTCCTGTTTCATCTTTTAAGGTGGATATTCGGCCACTCAAGAGGCTAAACCGGAAAAAACAAACATATTCCAGCACATTTTTTGCAAAGTAACTTACATGAATGGTTCACTCAAAAATCATATCTCTGTATTTTCTCCACTTAAATCAGCCAAGATATGTTTGGGGTCCAGATTTTGCTGCTTTTAGTTGGAACAGGGAGGCTAACATTGCTAACAAACACTACAACTCAACAGGCACCTAAACTTCTATAAACCCACTAAAACCTCAGATGTTAATAAAGATCCCTAAGAGTCCTAAAGCACAAACACTAGTCTTTGAAACCTTCACCGACATATGGGTGATGTTTGAGTGGATTCAGTGGTATTTTTACAGAAGTGACTGACCTATATAGGTGACTATGGAGTTTTAATGTATGTTAGCATCCTCACAGTTCCAGCTGTAAATTAAATAAGTCAAATTTGGACTCCAGAAATGTCTTAGCTGATCAACTACACCTAAACCATGTGACGAAATATGTAAATATGATTTCTAGATGAACTCTTCCATTTATTTGCATTTTATTACAATAAACAAAAATATACCAACCTGGAGAAGAAGGAGTCTGGGACCCACGTTAGAGTCTGCTTGGAGGTGCTGAACCTGAAATAAGAGCATAAATAAATGAGCTGTTTGAAAAAGCTGTAATAAAACAGTAAATAAAGCTTAAATAAAACGGTAAATAAAGCTTAAATAAAACGGTAAATAAAGCTTAAATAAAACAGTAAACAAAGCTTGACTAAAACAGTACATTAAGCTTTAATAGAGCAGTAAATAAAGCTGTAATATTACAGTAAATAAAACTTGAATAAAACGTAAATAAAGATTGAATAAAACGTAAATAAATCTGTAATAAAACTGTAAATAAAGCTTGAATAAAACGTAAATAAATCTGTAATAAAACTGTAAATAAAGCTTGAATAAAACTGTAAATAAAGCTGTAATAAAACAAATAAAGCTTAAATAAAGTTGCAATAAAACAGTAAATAAAGCTTAAATAAAACAGTAAATAAAGCTTGAATAAAGCAGTAAATTAAGCTTGTATACAACAGTGCATAAAGCTGTAACAGAGCAGTAAATAAAGCTGTAATATTACAGTAAATAAAACTTGAATAAAACGTAAATAAATTTGTAATAAAACAGTACATAACGCTTGAATAAAACGGTAAATAAAGCTGTAATAAAACAGTAAATAAATCTGAAATAAAACAGTAAATTAAGCTTGAATAAAAACAGTACGTAAAGCTGTAATAAAGCAGTAAATGAAGGTGTCATAATACAGTGAATAAAGCTTGAGTATAACAGTAAATAAATATGTAATAAAACAGTATATAAAGCTGTAATAAAAGTAAATTAAGCTTAAATAAAGCTTGAATAAAACAGTAAATAAAGCTGTAATAAAACAGTAAATCAAGATGTAATAAAACAGTAAATACAGCTTTAATAAACAGATAAACTCACCTTTTCCCTCCGACGTTTAAGTGAATAATCTCTCCTGCTGACCTGGCCATGTTGACTTCAGATGGAGTGCAGGGTTAGGGTGAGCGTGGCCATGAGTTTAATGTTTAAATATTTTTATTTTAATACAAATAAAATCAGTAAATATCACACAGCAACATTTCCGCACAGCTCCGACCTACTTTTCCGGTCTGCGAGGTGACTTCCGCCTGTTTTGTGTCCAACAGCGACAACTAGCGGCGGCAGCCATTCAGTGTAAACACCGCAGAACGACGCGAACTACTACTTAATGCAGACTGCGGGAGGGCGGAGGCCAGAAACAGGTGTTACACCGAAATCTGTTACCATTGAAACGTGTGACCTTAGGAGGCGCTGTGTGTGTGTGTGTGTGTGTGTGTGTGTGTGTGTGTGTGTGTGTGTGTGTGTGAGAAAGACAGAGCGAGAGGTCAGAGCTGTGTTACTACAGAATATAATGTTAGTCACGTCAGTCTTTATTCACTAACTCACGAGCTTTATGGAGTTGTGTGCATTAAGATATTCATGTCTACGAACTTAATTAAGTATCAGCGTGAACATTAAATGTAAATACGAGCGTTGATGATCGCTAAGCTTTCCAACCGCTGTGAAAATAATTAAAATCGCGTCTAGATACGTAATCTGCGTAGTGCGCTCGTGCACGTGAACAGAAATACCGAAATAGCGCCTCCTAAGGTCACACGTTTCGACGGTCACAGATTTCGGTGTAACACCGGCACGCCCGTCTCCTGTGACTCAAACGTTATCTCCGCCCCTCAACGAATGTAAACAAGGAAGTAGTTCTCACTGCAATTTCGCTTCTTTTCTCCAATTTTAAAAGTTAAAATGAACGAACAAGAAAAAGTCACGAAGCTGTGAATGTGAGGAGGAGACGGTGAACATTTGGGTTTTTAACATTTAAGAGGTTAAGACTAAAGGTCTGTTAATATTGGTTGGACAACAGAGTTGTGGTGTTTTGAAGGCATTTATTTTCCAATATTGACCAATATCCATCTTATTACACAACTACTGACCAAGAGAATACAATATTTTATCACAGTGTTTCGTTTTAAATGTTTTATTACGGTTGTGCTGCTTCCGCTGAGAAAAGTAGTCCCTCAGAGTAAAGCAGGTGTTAGACTACCTGCAGACTTGTAACGGATGAATAGTCCAAAAATCCTATTTATTGATGATATACTGAATCTTTTACAGTAATACTGCAGCTTATTGATCCTCGTTTCTTTATGGAAAACTGGACCAGCAGCTTTTATTGAACGCAAGGTGGCGCCAAATCTCTACTATAACAACATATAACTGTTCTGAAGTGACCGGACAAATTGCGGAGTGATACGACAGATGGGCATTAGCAATGCCATTTCTGTTCTGATCAGTGCTTCTTTCTGAAGAGGTTTAACCCTCACTGGCTATTTCATTAGGCACACAGTATCTATTCTTATTTAGCTCCACTGAGCATACATGTGTACTTTATATAGACTTTAGTTCATCTGTTTCTCTGTATACTTTGTTCAAGATGTTCTTCAATGATCAAACCCCCCAGTGTAGATTCAAGCTATGTGTACCTAATGAAGTGACCAGTTAGTGTATATAAGACAGTATTACAGTAATCTGACACATTACTGTACAGATCTATAGAAATAACTTATTATACGCTCTTAAAAAATCCACAAAAAGTTTTTAGAACGACAGAAGTGCCATTTTTGATTCCTTAACGAACTGTGTAGGACTTATTCAGTAAATGTGTACAATGTGAGTGTGAAGTACATTTTAAATGTCTGGAGAATAATTGTGTATGAGATATATATATAGATTCATATAAACTCAAATTCCAGAAAAGTTGGGACACTTTCCAAAAGTGCACTAAAAACTCAAATCTGTGGTTTGTTAAATCACTTTTACAGACAAAAGACCAAAGAAAATACTTTTTGTGTTTTTAATTATGAGCTTAACTTGTAATTTTGCCTGCAACACACTCAAAAAAAGTTGGGTCAGAGGCAAAATAAGACTGAGAAGTACAATAAGTCCAGGATGGTTAAGCAGTTATCTTTAGTTTAGTGAGGTCATCAATATTGAGTTTAAAAGGAGCATTGACTAAAGGCTGGGAGGGGTCATGGTTCACCACTTTGGGCCGAACTGGCTGAGAATTGTCAGTCAGTTCGAAGATGTTTATCAGTGCAAGATTGTAAAGAATTGAGGTGTTTCATCATCTACAGTTCATAATATTATGTAAAGATTCAGGTATTCAGAGGAAATCTCAGTGTAAACCGCTGCTGACTGTGTGACCATTGAGCCGTGTAGGTGGTATTGTTTGAGAAAACATGATGGAAATAATCACATGGGCTCAGGAGCAGCAAAATAATAGTCACTTAAAATTGTTCACTACAGCAAGAAATAATCTGAGATGAACCTAAAGACAGTGTTGTGTCGTCAAATGAGTCCACATTTCAGGTTGTTTTTGGGAAAAACGAGAATGGGATTCTACATACCAAACATAAAAAAGACCAGCAGTGCTCACAGCATATATGATGGTACCATTTGTGCAGAGGCTTATACTGGTATTTTGTAGGGACAGATGCAACTGGCAACTGTCAAGATGTGTTTTCCCAGGAACGCGGCTGGACAGTGCCGGACCGTATTCTGCACAAATTACAACAGTGAGGCTTTGTACAAATTGTGTGTTTGTTTGACTGACCTGCCTGCAGTCCAGATCTGTCCCCTATTGAAAATGTCTGAAGAAAAGAATCAGATATCAGGGACCACCAGTCTTGTTTACTGCAAAAAAATGACAATAATACTAAAAGTAAAATTAAAAATAAAAGTTGTGTCCCAGTGGTAAACATGCCTCGTCAACTGTTTTGAGTGTGTTGCAGGCATCAGTTTCTAAATTTGTTTATATGTAACAAACTAAATTAAGTTTGTCATTGAAAACCCTGAAAATCTTTTCTTTGTTGTTTTGTATGTGAAATAAAATTCAAGTGATGACACATTTTAGTTTTTATTGCATTTTTAGAAAGCTTCCCAAATTTTCTGTAAATGGGATTTGTAAGTAAAACAGCTCAGAAAATAGATAATAATAATAAAATATTATTATTATTATTATTATTATTATTAATACTACTACTACTAATAATAATAATAAATAAATAAATAAATAAATAAATAATAATAAATAAATAATAATAATAATTATTATTATTATAAAAACAAGGCTTTTGACATGACATATTGTATTTATGAAGTAAACACCTGTACAGTATTTGTATTTATACATTATTCTCTAGTTCCGTGTAAGTATTAGTGGACCCCCCATGGTCTGTAATGGACACGGTTCAGCTCATGCGCTCTAGTAGCTGTAAAGTTCATGCAGCCTGCACACTTACACGCATTTTTCTCTGTATGTAAAGGCGAATTCCACCCAATTTCATAAACTTGAGATGTGAACAGTCATTCAGGGAGGTCTGATATCATTCTAGATAAACTTATAGACTCAGATTTCTTTACAATGGTGACGATAGGAACCAGACATCACATATATATCATTTTGTTTACTCTGCAAACACACCAGTGAACCTGTAGTGTTTATATGTAATGTTGGTGATGATAAATTAGAAAAAATAAGGTCTCTTTGGTGACTATTTTGCCGTAGAGAGACCTGCATGTGTCCCTCCACTATGAATGGAAGTTCAGTTATAAAACAGTCTCAGGTGTCAGATCAAGTTTTTCATGTAATAACTTTCTGTGAGGTAACTTTATCTGGTTCCTACAAAACCACTGTGAAGCATTTCACACCAAACCTTTACATTTGGGCCAATTAATAATGCAGAAGTAAGAAAAAACTGGTGATGTTTGATCCCTTGTTCTTATGTGAAATTGATAAAACTTGCAGATTATCAATTCATAGCAAAAGTGTTTTTTATATATACAGAACAGAGTATAAGCAATTACAGTATGTACAAGCTGTTGAACTCAAACAGTGGTGTCCAAAGGTCCAACAGAGACATCTGAACAGCTTTAGGCATTTAGAGGCTTTCAGATGTGCAAAACAAACACCAAAAAGCCCCCCCAGTGGAAGATCCTTCATCATTATGAGGAAATGTGGACACTCTGGAGTCACTTTAAGGCAAAACACAGTTTTTAAATATGAAAACATTGAAAACATTTTACAAAAAACATTAAGATTAGAAGTTTCCAGTGAAGTCCAGAGGAGGGTATGTGTGAAAAAGTGCAAAAATGTTAATCAACATATTAATTAACCAATTAAAATATCTGAAATAAAACTTCTGTTAAGTAAGAAAGTGACTGATTTAATTTATAATTTATTTTTTTTAGTAACATGAAACTCTATTCATGTTGCACAAAAGTTCTAATTAAGTTGTGAGTTAAAGTATGAAAGTGATACACAATAAAATATTAAAGAGTATTGTTTAGGTCACATGGGCAAACACAAAAATCTAAATTTATGATAAAGTTTGAAATTGATTACATTTACAAAATTCAAATAAAGTCTGTTGGGTGTTAATAACTATACAAAATTTCAGCAGTTTCTAACAGGACATATTTTCTGGCATTTTACCTGATTATATGAAACTCAGCTGTTGGACGAGTTGGTATAGAAATTGGTCAGTTAGAGCATTATTCTGTCCTTCTGAGAATAATATTAAAATCTACAAATTGAAATTTGTGGTTTTTATATTATGTGTCGTGAAACCAACATGCTTCACAGCATTAAAACCTAATTTACAGCATTTTCTACATATTAAATGTAATAAATCATTTAGCATAGATGCACAGAAACGGAATACGTTAGATGCTCAGAAATGTTTAAAATAATCATAAATATGGAGCAAAAACACTTAACACTAGGGATGTCCTGATGTTTTTTTATTTTTTGCTTCTGATCCAATACTTTCAACAGGTTATACAGCTCCACATTGTCAAGTCTGATAGTGAAACTAATCAGAAAAGTATAAAAAAAAGGTCTTAAAAAATGCACAATTCTGCATAAATGTACTTTAACAGAAATAATATTAAAAATTACATGAAAGGATTGGTGTCAGAAGTGTGACTAATGCAGGCTGAGAGGAAGCAGCGTGGATCCAAAAACAAAGGCTTTATTATCCAGACAAACTAAACGTACTATGAAAACGTACAGGACTGTGAGGACATACGACGACTGTGAATGAAAATGACGGACGAGGACTGTGAAACACTAGGAAGGTTATAAACACACTTAATCAGTGACAGATGAGACAGCAGGACTGTACATTTCACAAGACATGACATGAACAAGACATGTGGAAAGCGTAAACAAAGAGAGCATATGGTGACAGGACAGCACGTGGGGAAACGTAAACAAACGAGGCACATAGACAGAAAGGAGGCGGGGCTGGGACGGGGGATGGATAAAACACTCTGGACCTCTCTAGTGGATAAAAAATAACTGAAACCCGTACTTAAAGTGAATGGACAAGAAAAATCTGTAAATAATTTTGCTTTTACATCCTATTTTCCATAAATCTGAACGTGTTTTGTCCACTTCCACTAAAACAGATGGCTCATTAGTGCTGAATCACAGCTGTAGTGCAAAAGAAATGTTGCATAAATTCAGAATTTGTGAGAATTATATATTCAGCATTTTCACCACCTTTAAATACATTTATTGCATATCCTCCTCTGTACTTATAATAATGTAATATTGCATAAAATGTACACATAAAAGCAGACCAAAAACATTTTTCATTCTGAATGTGCACAGATTAAAGAATTAAATGATCAAAAAACAAGATGAATTAATTCAAATCATCTTTATCAGATAGAAAATAGAAACATTTCTAAATGAAAACAACAGATTATTCTTTTAAGCCTATTTTCTTTTCTTTTTTTTTCTTTTTACTTTTTGCTTTTGAGACATTTTACAGGACAAACATCTAAAAATGTACAAACTCGATTGTAGCCGGTGTGCTAATGTCATTAAGCAGATCTCAGCTTTGGTACATGACAAACTAAATTAAAAATGCCATTTTTCGGAAGTGTCCACAGCCCTGATTCATGCTTTGTGGCTGTTAGTGCTGTTTAGCAGCCAAAAACCCAGAGTGAGTGCAAAAAATGTATTATTATACAGTGACGTTCCCTCAGACTGAACTGTTAAATATATTAAAGAAAATCACTGCAGTGTAATATGCCATGCATTAATGTCTGCAGTGTTGTCATTCACATGTATATTAATGCAAAAAAACAGAACATTTCTAAACAGTAAACATAGTAATGATGTGTCATGGCATCCCTGCATTACATACCACATTACACGTCTAATAATCAAGTTATAGACCTATTTATGACTTAAATTAGTGCTCTCCAACATTTTAGTGCTTCTCTGCTGCAAAAACACTATAAAGCTCATTTTCAAGCCCTTTATGAGCTGTGTTTTACAGCCAAAACACTAAAATAAGCTTTTTATGTTTAAAATAAGGACATTCTAGAGATTTTTAACCACTTCTAACTAATTTAACAGTGCTCCAATGCTGCTGTTAATCATAATAAACCATGTTGTAGTGTGAAGCAGACCACAGACAACCCTTATAATATCACATTGCCGACCTTCAAAGGTTTTTGGGACACTTAGCAGCTTTCAAAATGTCATTAAAAGGGCGCATATCATTAAAAATATTACTTTTAAATAACACATAGTGTGTAAGGTAGTAAGGTGCTATGAAATATGGAAATTAAGCTGCAAAAATATGTTACAATTCACCACCACCACATCAGTGTCACTGCAGTGCTGAGAATGATCCACCACCCAAATAATACCTGCAGTGGTCCTGTGAG
The DNA here is from genome assembly GCA_036984385.1 of Crenuchus spilurus. Taxonomy (NCBI): domain Eukaryota; kingdom Metazoa; phylum Chordata; class Actinopteri; order Characiformes; family Crenuchidae; genus Crenuchus; species Crenuchus spilurus. Next base: position 25,243 of record BRDA01009985.1, read on the forward strand.
AGTCCAGACTGTTAGAGCAGGGACAAAGGAGGTTAAAATATACAGAGAAACAGATGGACTACAGACTAGTACACACAGTGCACCTGTATGCTCAGTGCAGATACAGCGGCTTGCGAAAGTCTTCACACCCCTTGAACTTTTTCACATTTTGTCTCCTTACAACTACAACCTTAAATGTATTTTATTGAGACTTTAAGTGATGGACCAACACAACGTACCACATAATTGTGAAGTGGAATGAAAATGTTTTTTCAAAATTTTAATCAAATAAAAATCTTAAAAGTGTGACGTGCAGAAGTATTCAGCCCCCTGTACTCTGATACCTCTAAACAACATCCAGTGCAATCAATTAATCAAGTCACTTAATGAGTTAATAGAGTCCAGCTGTGTGTAGTTTAGTCTCAGTATAAATACACCTGTTCTGTGAAGGCCTCAGTGGTTTGTTAGAGAACACTAGTGAACAAACAGCATCATGAAGACCAAGGACCTCACCAGACAGGTCAGAGATAAAGTTGTGGAGAAGTTTAAACCAGGGTTAGGTTATAAAACATATCCCAAGCTTTGAGCATCCCAAGGAGTTCTGTTCAGTCCATCATCCAGAAAAATATTCTACAACTGCAAACCTACAGAGACATGGCCGTCCACCTAAACTGACAGATCAAGCAAGAAGAGCACTGGTCAGAGAAGAAGCCAAGAGGCTCATGGTCACTCTGGAGGAGCAGAAATCCACAGCTCAGGTGGGAGAATCTGTACACAGGACAACTATAAGTCTGCACTCCACAAATCTGGCCTTTATGGAAGAGTGGCAAGAAGAAAACCGTTGTTGAAAGAAAGACATAAGAAGTGTCATATCTTTCTACCAACAATGGTTTTCTTCTTGCCACTCTTACATAAAGGCCAGGTATGAATACTTTTGCAAGCCACTGTACAAGCACCTAATCAAGTGGCCAGTGAGTGTATAACACAATAAAAAGGGATTTCATTGTAAAGTAGTGTCAGAATAATGAAGTCCGGACTCTGCAAAGTGTCCCAAAACGTTTGACAGGCAGCGTGTGGCACAACCTGAAAAGAAAGCAGATTCTCTTCTTAAGAAACTCTGTATTCTCTTCTCACACACCGTGTCGAGAGGACTGACTGAAGAAACAGTTTTATGAACATTTAACAGTTGGTTTTACTCTGTAGTGTGACATGAGGAAGACTAGGGGGCTTTAAAAGCCTGAGTTCAGCATTACCTGGATGATGGAAGCCAACACACACACACACACACACACGTCTCTGAATGGACCATTTCATGTGATCTTCAGATGGTACAAATAAGGACTCTGGAGACAGATATGAGAGTTTGGTCCCTGCAAAACCAATTTAACAGAACATAAGAGCCACCCCAGTTACACTATATGTCCAAAAGTTTGTGGACACCCCTAACAAATGTATTCAGCTACTTTAAGCTGGCACAGATGTAGAACTACACAGCTTGTCTAGTCCCTGTAGGGCGGGATTGTCAATAGAATAGATAAACATTGGCACCATGCCTAATCTAGAGGGGCACAAAGCCCCCAGAGCATTGAGCTGTGGAGCAGTTACATTAAACTGAAGAAACAAGCAGGTGTCCCAATACTTTTGTTTTTATAGTGTGTTTTGGGCGTCTCCAGTCACTTCTCGTTCAGAAATCGGCTTTAAAGCTGTGGGTTATTCTCCAGAAACGAGGAGTAAGCCACGCAGACACTACACACACCCTCAAACACTTATTAGCTTCCCTTTATTTGTGAACAGACCAGTCGAATGCTTTTACCCGATAGGCATGCTGGACAATATCATATGATCAGCCATGTCATTGTGTACTACAAAGTGTCGAGAAGTTGGAAGAACTAATAAAAACAAGTACGTTAACTGTATAAAAAGAGCAAAAATAAAAGAGAAACATGCTCCTCCGAGGAAAAAGGAAAAAAGTTTGAGAAAAAATTTTGGCATATTTCCATTCTCTTCAGCATTAGGTTTAAATGTGGAGACACACAATATACAAATAGACACATTTACACGTATAGGATTCGTCTCTCAACAAATTAAAAAATAAATATCATGAGCTACTTCGTTTGTAACATCTCTCAGAACAACTGTATTCGTTTTATTCGTTTTTTATTTACCTCTCGCTAAGCTGCTCTTGGGCCCGTACGCCGACTGTGGAGCGGCATCATCTCCAACAGCCACTAGGGGGTGCGTGGAGTCAGTTCTCCGGCGGACAGCGAGGCGGAGAGAAAGAGCACGGTCACGTGTCTGTTTTCTCCGCGGTCCCGTCACGCCCTGGCGGCCTGGTTTCAATCAGGTCCTCTCTTCCTGTCTCAATAGAACGTTACAAGCTCAAAATGCTAGAGGGCGCTGTCGAGGAGGGCTAGAGGGCTCATTTCTTCTTGGCAGTTTTTTTCTCCGGTTTCTCGCCCTTGTCTGAGCGCTCGGAGCCCCGGTCGGCTCGGTCCGACCGCTCTCCCCTCTCTGAACCGCCTGCTCTGCTGCCGTCCCGTCGCGTGCCCTCGTCGGTGGATGAGGTAGTAGGATGATGAGGCTGCCCCCATTTAGCGATCTCCTCGTGTTCGTTAATGCTTGTCGTGATACTGCTGGTCCATTGCTTCAGATCGTCCTGCAAAACAAAATGAGACATTTGGAGAAATTAAGTAATTAAAAAAAAAAAATCAATTCTTTCCCAAAGCCTCTTCTGGTTGTGGGATGTTTTCTTCAGATGCCTGCATTCATGAATTTATAGACACTAAAAATAGCTAACGGTAGCTAACTCTGCTAAACTATGCTAGCTAACAAGAAACTAAACTAACTTTGCAAACAAAAAGTAGCTAACTACAGGGACTAGCTAAGCTGTGTGTGCATTTGAACATCTATGTCAGCAGTGGGTGCTGTATACATTCATGTATCCACAAACTTTTGAACATATAGTGTAGCTAATGCTACCTAACATTGCTAGATAAAATAGCTGCTAGCTAACTCTGCTAACTAATAATAAATAACTATTTGTAGCTACCTGTGCTGAATATGTTAACTATGCTCGATGTAAAAACGGTTAAAACAGCACCACCAACTGTAGAAAAAGAAAACTGTAAACTAAATACCTTACAATCACATCACAGATATAAAATGTTTAGTGAACATATATAAATGCAACACGTTTGTTTTTGCTCCCATTTTTCATGAGCTGAACTCAAAGATCTAAGACTTTTTCTATGTACACAAAATGCCTTTTTCTCTCAAATATTGTTCAGAAATTTGTCAAAATCGATGCAATACATGTAGTCTGCCATCTGCCCTGTACAGTGAAAATCAGGATTCATCTGTGAAGAGAACACCTCTCCAATGTGCCATACACCATAGAATGTGAGCATCTGACCACTCAAGTCGGTTAAGATGACAAACTGTAGTCAGGTGGAGACCACAATGAGGACTATGAGCATGCAGATGAGTTTCCCTGAGACATTTTCTGATAGTTTGTACAGAAACTCTTTGGTTACGCAAAACCCATTGTTGCAGCAGCTGTCTGGGTGGCTGGTCTTGGAAGTGAAGATGCTGGATATGGAGGTCCTGGGCTGGTGTGGTTACACATGGCCTGTGGTTGTAAGGCTGGCTGGATGTACTGCCAAATTCTCTTTGAAGAAATAAACATTCAATTTACGGGCAAAAACTCTGGTGGACATTCTGGCAGTCAGCATGCCAATGCACGCTCCCTCAAAATTTGCAGCATCTGTGGCATTGTGCTGTGTGATGAAACTGTATAGTTTAGGGTGGCCTTCTATTCTGGCCAGCCTAAGACACACCTGTGCAATAATCATGCTGTCTAATCAGCATCTTGATATGCAGTGATGGCATAGTTACATTGAAAAAGTAATCTGATTACTGATTACTCTTAATTTTAATCTTAATCTCTTAATCACACTGATTACTCCTTTAAAAAGTAACTTAGTTACTTTTTTGATTACTTGATTTTAAAAGTAACTAAGTTAGATTACAAGTTACTTTATTAGTTACATTCAGACAACACCCCCCGCCTTCTCTACATAAAAAATGACAACCAGTTTTGCCAGTACTCACTTTATTGGAAATGCATTTTTAACAGCAACAGTGTATCTCCTGACATTTAAAGTTGAACTTAAAAACTATTTCCTGAAAAAATACATGTATTATTATCATCACACATATAGTGGCTTGGGTAAGTAACTTTAATCTGATTACTGGATTGGAAATAACGCGTTAGATTACTCGTTACTGGAAAAAAATGGTCAGATTAGAGTAACGCGTTGCTAAGTAACGCGTTACTGACATCACTGTTGATATGCCACATCTCTGAGGTGGATGGATTATCTTGGCAAAAGAGAAGTGCTCACTAACACAGATTTAGACACATTTGTGAACAGTATTTGAGAGAAAAAGACCTTTTGTGTACCTAGAAAAAGTCTCAGATCTTTGAGTTCAGCTCATGAAACATGGGATCAAAAACAAAAGTGTTGTTTATATTTTTGTTCCGTGTAATTCCACCTGTTATTGTTTTAACTTAAAGTATGTTGTCATATTAATATCTAGACGTGATCAGACATCATATAAAAGAGTTGGTTGGACTGTGATAATGTGGTAAACTCTTACCTCATCTTTAGCATGGAACAGGAACTCACTCCCATCTTTAGTTCTAAGATTAAAAGAATGAAAAGGGTCGATTATTAAGACTAAGACAGTCACAAAGAAAACACACTTCCCCTAGGGTTTGATTCCCAGATGGTGAGAGTGAGATTTAGGGGTAGCCATGAACTACAGATTAGAGAAACAGGCTTGCTCCCTTGTGTGTGTGCTTATTAATAGTGTGTGTATTCACTCTGGATGGGTTAAAAAAGTACCTGTTCTTATTTTTTTTCTTCTAGCTACCATATACTAGTACTAGCAGTCAGAGGTGTAAGGGTACACAGCAGTCATGAGTCATTCTTTGTGGTTCTACAAGTTCAGTATCATGGGGGGGGAAACAATATCACCCAAGTGATAAGCAGTAAAATGTAAGATGTTAGCAGTTATTACATGGTCCAAGTGGAACTCGCAATTGTGAAATTTGTTATGTTTATCAATCTTGTCCTTTGCACAACTGCATGCACCATTGTTACCTTACCAATGATTTAATGACACACTGGGACACAAATGTCACTTCACTGTGCATAGTGTACACCAACAATGTCACGTGCATTCTGTCCATTATTACATTACATTACATTGCATTTAGCGGACGCTTTTATCCAAAGTGACTTACAATAGTGGGAAAGTACAAATGATACTAAATGAATGAATGAATGTTATACTTATATAGCGCCTTTCTAGATACCCAAGGACACTTTGCAATCAACACACTCCATTTACACACACTCAACCACACACACCGGCGAGAAGCGGCAGACAATCGCGCACAGCATCTCAACCGGAAGCGAACGTCCACCTGGAGGACTGCATCGAGCACTAGGGGGATCACCCAGGACAGAGCATATCTGGGCATACATACATACATACACAGACATACACATTCATACACACACCAGGGTAATTTTAGGGTAGCCAATTCACCTGATCTCCTTGTTTCTGGACTGAAACAAATGATACAAAAAATACTAAAATTAAATAATTAACATTTGGATATCGAATGCTGAGTGCATATCAGTACTCATGGGGAGTATTTGGGATCACTAGAGCAGGTGCTCTTTGAAGAGCTCGGATTTTAGGAGTTTCTTGAACCCAGTGAGGGACACCTCTGCTCTAGTGGTGGTAGGCAGCTTGTTCCACCATCTGGGAACTACTGAGGAGAACAGTCTGGATTGCTTTGTGTGAATGTTAGGCAAAGCAAGGCGACGTTCAGTGGAGGAGCGCAGCGACCGGGCAGGGACGTAAGCTTTTAAGAGCGAGTGCAGATAAGAGGGAGCCTGCTCTGTCATCACCTTATAGGCGATCGTGCAGGCTTTGTGTTTGATCCGGGCAGCAATCGGAAGCCAGTGTAGCTCAATGAGCAGTGGGGTGACATGTGCCTGTTTTGGATGGTTAAAAACCAGACGTGCT
>BRDA01009985.1:50227-60227 GCA_036984385.1 Crenuchus spilurus
TATAAAGCTACTCGTTACTTGGAATTTTATTCGTTACCTGGAACAAAAATATTCAGAGATCTCGACTCGTTACCTGGAATACTCGTTAGTAGGGAAGCTCGTAAGTAGGGTTACCACTGTATTAGTGAGGTTAGGTCCTGATGTCGAATGATTATTTCTGGATCATAATCTCCTGTCTAACTTATCCAAAAGCTACTAAACGGAGCTTCATCACTCCAGAGAACAGAGGCCCACTGCACTGCAGCCAAATGCTGCATCTACTGTAGCTGATGCTTGTGACTGGGCACGGTGACTCAATAAAGTGTCCCAGTCTATCAGTCAGTGTTCTTTTGTGGATAGTATGCAATATATCAGCAATGGATGCACTTCAAAATTCAGTACAAACATGAGTTATGTAGCAATCAAAACAAACTGATCAAAAACTGAGTGTCAGCAGGTCCATCCTGCACTTACAATTTCATCCTCCAGGTCTCTGCCCACTTGGTGCACCTCTTTAGAGGCCAGGAGGATCCTCCTCCTCTCCTTTAGAGGCTCGATCAGCCGTACGATCCGTGTCTCCACAGCAGCCTGTTGCTCCGATACCGTATCCAAAATCTGACCCTGCTGAGGGATGGAAGTGGCCTGGACCTGCAGATCACCAACTTCCTTATAGCACTGTTCTACATGATTCTCCATCATCTACACAGAGAGAGAGAAGACGAAAACAAAAGCGATTTCAGACAAATCTGGACGCCCAAGAGTATCAAACAACACAACAAAAAAAGACAAGATGGAGGATGTCAAGAGACGAAGAATTTGTGAGAAAAGGAAGTGAGAGAGAGTCAAACAGAGGATGACAGGAGGAGAAATTTAATACAAGATACTCACAGAGACAGACGGGTGGAGGAAAAGAGGAAAAGAATATCAGAGAGGCAGGAGGAAGAGTGATTACATCAGCATGAGCCTAGCAATCCCATCAGCATTCAGATACGCTGCCAATAACCGCCCTATAGCTGATCTCAGGGATGATCTAAAGATCAGTGAAAATGTACGGACGGTGTTTGTCCCTCGTCTACCAGCTGATCCTCAAACTGCTCCACTGTGACTCTGCAGCAGTTCTGAGTCAGGTCGAGTATTGTTTAGGTCTCATCCAGCTCAGCAGATTCCCATAATGCATAGCTAAGATTTTACAGCAAGTTGTGGCCTCTGGGAGCTACAGAGACGTCACATGTGAAACAGGGCTGTGTATGTGTAAGAGACTATCAATACAATATGTATCGTGATGCAAGAGTTATGATATATTGTGATACTGTAAGCTGATATTGTGATTTTTTATTGTAATTTTAGCACAACTGTCAGCATTGCATCTTTATACTACTTGTTTCTGTTGTGGTGGAAGAGTCTAATGGCTGCAGATAAAGTACAACACTGTAAAACATGTAAAATATGTTACATTTCATAAGTAACTATTAAGTACTGGCTGTTACTGTGCTTGTTTCGAGATAAATGGTTCATCAATACAGTATCACAAAACACAGTATTGTGATACTTGAGCATATTGATATTCCCATACAGTCCTAATGTGAATGTCTGGGATTATAATTAGATGGTAAGATTTGGTTCTCATAGGGTCTGCAGGTAGAGGGTTACCTCACCTCAAAGTCTGCTGAGAACTTATTTCACCACAATGGAATATCTACACTAATTATTAAGTCTTAAGTAGCTCTGCATTTCCAGCCTCAGTGTGAAATACAGTATGTTGATGTACACAAAGGAAACAATGATGTGGTCACATGTCATGTACACAAGGCCAGGGCGACTGAATGATGTGAAATAGAGGGGACTACTTGAATATTAAAAAGCTCAGTAAATAATGTTATACATCATGTTTTATTCTCTTTTCCTATTAAAACAGTAGGTCATGTTTGTACTATTAAGCTGTGAGAGTACAGTAGAGTACATTCCCGTGGGTTTCTCACAGTCAGACAAAATTTCTCAGTTTAAGAGCCGTGATGGTCCAATTATTAGTAAAATTGTGAAAATATAATGCCTACTACTTCCATAGATACTGATAACTGATTTACATTTCTTTAGTATGTACCGCATGTGTATGGAGGACCAAAAATTAAAAGAGTGTAAATAAATAAATAAATAAATAAATAAATAGGGTACCAAAAATTACAAAAGTATAAATAAATAAATAAATAAATGAATAAATAAATAAATAAATAAATAAATAAATAAACGAATGAGTAAATAAATAGGGTACCAAAAATGACAAAAGTTTAAATAAATAAATGTAGACATCTGGAAATACATAAATAAAGTAAAAACATTTATTATTAGTATGCATGCTTTTTCATGAAAAAAATAATATCTATTTATTTATTTATTTTTGGTCCCCCATTTATTTATTCATTCATTTATTTATTTATTTATTTATTTATTTATACTTTTGTCATTTTTGGTCCTCCATACATGTGTACATGACTCCAGCAACAGGAGCTTTACTTTATAGTAACATTCAGGTTACTTTACTGTACTGCGTGAAGAAGAAACACAGCAGGAGCTGATACAATGCCTGTGTTTGCAGTCACAACACTCAAAATGATTAGTGTAATGGTTCACAGAACTTTTCAGGTGCTCATTACATTATTTTTATATTATTGCAGCATTATTGATTATCCTGATATTTTAATGATAAAATATCTAAATTATTTTTGAATGTCGCCCAGGCCTAATGCATGCACGCGCGCGCACACGCACACACACACACACACCAAACATGTTAAGTCTTTAGGCAGCAGGGCAAGAAACCATCACCCACGATTCACAGTGTGGAGAGTTTAGTGTGTATTCTGTGATTCTACTCCATCACAAAGACAGAAAAAACACACTGAGGCTCTGAAGGGCGCAGGACAGAAATATGGAAGGATGAAGGAAGAAAGAAAGAAAGGAAAGAAAAAAAAGACAGAATGTTAGGGTTGTATCTTTATATTTAGAGGCGTGTTCGGCATCCAAAAGATTTTTTGTGAGGCTAACGATGCTAACATTAGAACTCAATTGTCACCTAAAAACAGTCATTTCTATAAAAACTCTTCTCTGAAGCCACTTAAAACTTATCCAAACGTTAATGAAGGTTTCACAGACTAGTGGGTGTGGTTTAGGAGACAGTGTGACTTACTGTGAACTATAAAAGTGAATAAAAGCGCAACACCACAGACACTTCAGACAGCAGCAGGGCTGGTAGAAGACTGATTTTAGATCAGATTCCTCTGTATTTATGAAGCTCATCATCACGAAAACTAATTGTAGTTCAGCACTTCCTGTTTCAAAATGGCTGACGCAGCATTCAGCTACACAAGTTTTTGTTATTGTTTAAAGCTCACAGTAAGTCATACTGTGTTAAACTGTCTGTGAGACATTCCTTAACATCTGTATGAGCTTTGAGTGGCTTCAGAGACATTTTGGTGATATTTTTACAAAAACAGTTCATCTATTTAGGTGATTATTGAGTTCTAGAGTTTGTTGTAACTCCAGGTCTAAACTAAAGAAGTCAAATTTGGACTCCAAACATATCTTGGCTAACTGACTACATCGGAGGTAAGTGGAGAAATATGTACTTATGATTTATTGGTGAACTGTTAACGTTTAACTGATGCTGTTTGTCCTTTCATGGCTAATTAGGTATTCGTTTAAAAGCAAAAATGGCGTATGATTTATGCCATTACGTAGAGGTGGGTAATCCAGGTCCAGAAAGTAAAAATCCACCCCAGGATTTTGTTTCAAATGCTTTGTTGCTGCAGCAGAGCTACACATAAAGTAGGAGCAAAATCCTGGGTTGGATTTTTACTTTCTGGACCTGGATTACCCACCTCTAGTTTTAACAGACAAAGCTTTTAATACATAATTCCTACTATTACAATAATACAAATAAGAAATTTTATATGAAATGATCTCTCTCACATAGTGAAATAAATGGACTTCAGCAAAGTGTCTAATTAGCAGAGTGACAATTATGTGTTGACATAATTTAATAATAATAACATTTAAACAGAATTAATCAAATCGGAGGGTGAAATCTGGTGATGTGAAGTGGATTGACCAAGAAAAGGAATGAAGAAAAGGCCCAGAATGAAAAGAAAGAAAGGTGAATAAAGGAAAGAAACAGAAATGAAAAGGTGCTACAGTACCGCTGATGATGATGGTTGGGTGTGGATGAAGGACAAACTGAGCTCAGATCAGCTCTAAGCACGTCACTGTCAGAGAGACCAGAACCGGTTAATGAGAATAAAGCACTTAAAGACACAGCGCCACCTGGTGGAGCCGAGACGCGGCAAGAAACCAAAATCATCCGCTCGAGCATGAAAAAGAAAAATCAAGAGGAAGACGTTACACATGATTAGAAAATAAAAACAAAGTGAAGTGGACATCATCTACATGCTCATCAATATCTACCTAAACGTCTGAAAACAGCAGTGTGCTCTGAGATGACAAGATGATCAAATGAAAGTAAAACAGTGATGCTCTACAGGCCTAAACTGGAGCTGCTGAAGTAAAGAATGCAAACCGAACCGCAGAGCTTATGAAAAATAGTAAAAATGCTCAGAAACCTGTAGTTTCTTCAGCTGTTTGTTGACAGATGTGAGGTCCTGGCCGTAATCCCTGACAGCCAGCTGACCCTCCAGCTGCTGGAGACGTTGGTCCAAGCTGGAGTAACTCTGGGCCAGAAGATCAGCTCTGCTGGCCTCAAACAGCTGCCTGGCTTTGGCCTGAGTGGTGCTCTCCAGGTCCTGCCAGCACTCCCGGATCTCGCTCAGCTTCTGCTGGACCACAGAACTCAGCTCAGGCTTCTCCTGCATCAGCTTCTCACCTTCCTGAGGGAGGAGAGAGAGAAAAGAAGACACTTCATTATTCATCCCCTGGACATCATTCTGGAGATTTGTCCATTTTCCAAACTTTCACGACAATGTCATCCCAAGGTCACTTTTCTCATAACAGCACAAATCATCCTTCACGTATCACTGAGATCACCCACAGACATCATGTAGATCCCCACAGATCACTCCTACACTTCTTACAGATCTTAAACAGATCATATTGGTTTTTATTATTTTATTAGACATTATTAGAACACACACACACACACACACACACACAAAATCCCTCATTCTAATGTAAATAAGCCTTCTGTGGGCCCCAGGACACACCAACCTGTACACAAAGACACACAGATGGACACACACATCACTGTAATTTGTATCTGAAGGAGTGTGTAGTGGGGGTTGGGTGGTCAGCAGTGACCATGAAAATGTGCCCAAGAACACGAAATCAGGTCAGAAACACACACACACACACACACACACATTCCAGAAAATATTTTACATTATTTTCATTCTTAAATAAAAAACACTAATACAGTGGTGCCTTGAGATACGAGTTTAATTTGTTCTGTAACAGAGCTCATAAGTCAGTCAACTCGTATATCAAATAAATTTCTCCCATTTAAAATAACTGAAATAGATTTAATCTGTTCCAGCCCTGTGAAACAGCCCCAAACCATCCTAAATGATGGACAAAATGTTTTGAATTAAGAAACACACAAATATACACTTTACCAATGCATAACAAAATATTTAAATTTCAGATTTCAATCAATATTAGTGTAAAATCATTTCTGGGGAATTCTCGCTGTAGCATTTTAAATTTGTGGGGAATTCGATGTGTGCTGTACTGTGTAGATGCGTAGTGTATGCTGTACAGTAAAATCTCTCTTCTCCCATTTCACTTCAGCATCTGACTGCTGCCAAGAAATTCAGCAACTGGCTGAGGAATGGGATGCCATGGTTCATTCTTTGCAGTTCAGTACAAAACACAATTTTCACTCAGAAGCATATCTCTGTTCAGGGCCAGCGTGCGCACACAGATGACGGGCTGTGAAAGGCTGGGTCTTTCGTCCACGCAAAGTAATATTAACAGCACAGTATGTAACAATTACTGTATGTATGTTATTAAAATGATCTAGATTTAAGAGTTTAAAGCATTTTTGCAATCAAATTTTTTACATACCGTAATTACTGTATGTATGTTATTTAAATTAAAAAGGTTTAAGACTTTAAAACATTTTTACTATAATTTTTTTTCCAAAATGTATGCAAGAAGGAGTACAGTGCACAAGGTTGGACTTGATTCTGAGGGTAAGACGTGAGAAAGAATGAGATGCAGGTGTTGTGCTACCCATACTGGACCTTTGCGCCAACGCGCCCACTAACAGCAGCCACTCGTATCCTGAAATTTCACTCGGATCTCAAACAAAAATATGGACAGAGTCGCAGCTCATATCTTAAAAAATTATTTAAATGTTGGTCAGCTCGTATCTCAAGGCACCACTGTATTACAATAAACGCATAACATGAATACAGTAAATAGATGATCTGATGTTCTGTAGGTTTCCTTTCCAAACCTCCCCTCATGGCATTATTATCTGTAGTTATCAGTTATTAATACCTGGTTTGGTTAATGATTACGATAAATGAAGTGAAGCATTGTGGAGAATATCTGGAGGCGCTTTTTTGTATGTTTTGGTGTAAGAGCTTGTATAGAGATGCTACAGTCTACACAACTACTCAGTTAAATTAAGTTCTCAATATATTCTGTAGAGCTTCTTTGTGACAGCAGCTGTGTAACGTGCCAAATACATCTGAACTGAATTGCATTGAACTGATTGCCTGAGTTTGGTTGTATTTAGCTTTGCTGGATTGTTCATTTAGAGGAAATAAAAGAGGACAGGCTCCACACAAACTGTACAGATCAGCAGTAAAATCAGGCTGAAGGCCAGAAAAGATTAATCTGCACGTTGTTTCCAAACAGCGAGGCCATCATACAAACCTCGGTACCTAAGAGAACCAAACCTTGTGCTTGTTTTAAAGTAACAGTTTCCCAAAATTATTATTGTAGTTCATTGTTTGTTAAAAAGAAGCCCTTTACATGTTTCACACTTTGCAGGATTACTTTAAAGGGTGAATTTACAAAGACGGTGGGGAGCAGATGTGCGTTAAACAACAGCAGGGTTGCCAGGTCCCCAAAAATCTCCATCCCGATGTCTGACATAAAGCGCCCTATACAACCTGACACCAGCCTAAAATCTCTTGTTAACAAATAATGACCCATAAACTTAATACAACGATAAAGTGCAAAAGTTTTCATCCTTCACCAAAAAAATGATTTAATGCAATTTGTAAAATTTTATCCATAAATGACGTTTTATGCACATGCGCGGTATAAATCGGGCAGGGTGAACGGATCGAGTAGTGACACTCCCCAGTGACGGTGTCTCAGCGGTAGTTCAAAAACCTCCATGTTTTTGGACTGTGGGAGGAAACCGGAGACCCCGGAGGAAACCCATGCAGACACGGGGAGAACATGGAAACTCCGCTCAGATGTGGACTCGAACCCAAGACCTCAGCGCTGAGAGGCGAACGTGCTAATCACTAAGCCACCGTGCCGCCCTAATGTTTTTGTCAGCACCAGTGTTGTCCTTCCATGAACACCATGTTTTTCTACACATATTAAATTTTGCAGGATGTAAACTCTTCTGTAGGTCTAACTCTTGGAGTCAGATACTACAGGACATCCTGCACATCGTAACAGGTCATGCCATTTTAGGTCATAATGTTTTGGCTCATCGGTGCAGTTGTTCAGGCCAGAATGACACCACATAGAGGAAGTAGGCTAAACATTGTGCCCAGAGAAGCTTTATATAACCTCACTCTCTTTTTTCCTCTCTCTCTCGATGGCAAGAACTCATTCCTCATGAACACACACACACACACACACACACACACACACAGTATCTCTCACGTGTGGGCTGTATTTCGGAGGAGAGACAGAGAGTGGGTGGAGTGCAGAGACAGTGAGCTACAGAGACACAGATAAAGTTATGAGAACAGAGACTTAGACCAGGTCTAATAAAATATTCACATTACTTCTGATCTAACAGGCTACTTACAATGCATGTTTTTAGTTTTTAACAGTAAAAGAACATTTTTTATGACTGTGGTCCAATATGTTGATAAATATGTAAAGATGAAAAACTAACTGTCAGGTTATAAAGGAGATGTTAAGCCAAAATATTGGCAATTTTAAACATTATTTGATATTGTATATTAAGGCAAAATTAGGTGCATTAAAACCAGTCAAAAACAGACTCCTAAGGGTTAAAAAAAAAAATTATCATGTAGCTTCATGCTCTTGGTCATTTTAATATGATTCATTCTAATAGATTATTAGACTAAATTCTTGATTCTCCACTGTCTTTTTTAACATTTAATTTTATATATTTTATAAAATTGTGAAATTTATAAAATATAAAAATGTATAAAATATATTTTTAAAATATAAAAAATATAAAATGTGTAATATTAAAATATAAAATATGTCATATTAAAATATAAAAAATATAACGTGTAATATTAAAATATAAAATATGTCATATTAAAATATAAAAAATATAAAATGTGTAATATTAAAATATAAAATATTTCATATTAAAATATAAAAAATATAAAATGTGTAATATTAAAATATAAAATATGTCATATTAAAATATAAAAAATATAAAATGTGTAATATTAAAATATAAAATATGTAAATCTGTAATAATACAAATATAAAATGTGTCAAACTTAAAAAAGCAGAATGTTATTATGTCTCTCTGCATGTAAGGCAGTGCTGAGATGATAAAAATGTGTAAAGTCTGACTTTTAACTGTGACTGTGTGATGTAACTGTTCCTCAGAGCTGGAGCTGATGAACAGAGATGGCTCTGAAACAAAGAAAAAATAGGCAGAGATGAGAAGAGAGAGTGATGGATTGTAGGAGAAAGAGAGAAAAAGCCTTTGTTTCTTCACCCTGAAGCCTCACACAGTGACAGTGGGTGCAGGGAATTGTGGGAGTCAGTTACAGGATTAATTAGATAACGAGAGCGATTAATTATCTGACAGACAGTAAAATCAAGACTTTTAAGACTGAAAAAAGAGGGTTAGTCCAAAGTGAGATACAGTATACAGTCAGACAGTCAGACCAAGAGACAGACAGACAGACGGACAGACAGAGACAGAGGTAGACACACAGACAGACAGACAGACAGGCAGGCAGACAGACAGACAGACAGATATACAGCCAGACAGACAGATATACAGGCAGACAGACAGACACACAGACAGACAGACAGACATACAGAGGTAGACAGACAGACAAGCAGACAGACAGACAGAGCTAGACAGACAGACAGACAGAGCTAGACAGACAGATATACAGACAGACAGGCAGACAGACAGACAGGCAGACAGACAGACAGACAGAGGTAGACAGACAGACAGGCAGGCAGAGGTAGACAGACAGACAAGCAGACAGACAGAGGTAGACAGACAGACAGACAGAGCTAGACAGACAGATATACAGACAGACAGGCAGACAGAGCTAGACAGACAGACAGACAGACAGACAGACAGGCAGACAGACAGATATACAGACAGACAGGCAGACAGACAGACATACAGACAGAGGTAGACAGACAGACAGACAGAGCTAGACAGACAGGC
Organism: Crenuchus spilurus; assembly: GCA_036984385.1. NCBI lineage: Eukaryota > Metazoa > Chordata > Actinopteri > Characiformes > Crenuchidae > Crenuchus > Crenuchus spilurus. The sequence goes on from BRDA01009985.1 coordinate 59,808, forward strand.
AGACAGAGCTAGACAGACAGATATACAGACAGACAGACAGACAGACAGAGGTAGACAGACAGACAGACAGACAGCGTGATTTCTGTGTGACGTTACTTCCGTTTCTTGCGATCACTTCCGCTCCGTTTCTGAAAGAGATGTGGAGCGAAGGACAGAAATGACCTTCACACATGGAGAGGGAGAGAGCGTCGCCTAGCAACTAGTACAGCCCCTCCATAACACTCCACCCCCACCCCCCACCTGAACCCCCTCCCGTCCCGTCCCGTCCCTCCGTCTACCAGATTCACTCAGTGACGACAGAGACAACAGAACACTGTCATCTGGGCTCATCATACCGTCATTATGAGGTTCTCACATCACTGTCACCTCTGCATCCCACAGAGATTAAAGCCCAGTCCAGTTTTACAGCAGGACTCCAAA
>BRDA01009985.1:68871-87667 GCA_036984385.1 Crenuchus spilurus
ACCATCTGTAGTGGTTTAATAGTGCAGGCTGGGAGGCCTGTTAGCACAGTGTTGCAGTAATCGAGGCATGAGATAACCACAGCTTGTACCAAGAGATGAGTGGCATGTTGTGTTAGGAACGGTCTGATTTGTCTGATATTATAGAGCGCAAAGCGGCAGGACCGTGCAACAGAGGCCACACGTACACATGTGACCAGTTGTTCATAAATAAATACATTTTAAGTGTATAACATCCTGAAAAGAAAAGCCACAATTTAAGAAATGCCTAAATATTGCAAAAAAAGTTTGTACTAAAGAAGGAAAGTGAAACCTCAGTGATATTTTGAAGTTTCATATTTTTGAAGCAAAACAAAAGTGTTCAGAGTAACAGTCTGCTCTTTTTCCTCAGAAAGTGGAACTGATCAGTCAAGACATGTTTTAAATCCAAAATTTTAGGCTAACTTTGCTAATGAACACTACAACTCAATAGTCACTTGAAAAGCACAGTTATTTCATCACCAAAACTTCTCTGAACCCATTCAAACCTCGTCCAGATCTTAATGAAGGTCTCACAGTCTAGTAGGACATTTTCTGTAGCTCGTCAAACACACTGACCACATAGTTTGGGTGAACCACGGCCATCTTCTGATTACATTTCAGCAGCTTTTCAGGTTTTCAGAACTGCACCCTCATCTGACGAAAAATCTTCCTCTACTTCTTCCTCTTCCTCCTCTCTCTCACACTCTCTCTCTCTCTCGGCTGAATAAATGATGAGTGGAGGTGCTGAATAATTGATCGTGGGCAGGATGAACAGGCCGAGCCTAAATAAAGCTTCGAGCGCTGGACTGGAAAACACACTCAGCACCCACCTGCTGTACAGTTCATATTACTCTCCATCACCATAACAACCAACCATCACCATAACAACAACACAGCAACATATAACCATCAATTATCATAATAACCATCACTATAACATCAACCCATCACCACAACCCATCATCATAACATCAATCACCATAAGAACACAGCAACATAACCAAACATCACATTAAACATCACCATAACATCAACCCATCACCATAACTATTCATCATCATAAACAACCATCACCATAATTCATCGCCACAATAACCATCCATCACAACAACTATCCACCACAATAACAGCCATCCACCACAATAACAACCATCACTCATTATAACAGTCATCCATCACAATAACAGTCATCCATCACAATAACAGCCATCCACCACAATAACAACTATCCATCACAATAACAACCATCCACCACAATAACAGCCATCTATCACAATAACAGTCATCCATCACAATAACAGTCATCCATCACTATAACAGCCATCTATCACAATAACAGTCATCCATCACAATAACAGTCATCCATCACCATAACAACAACACAGCAACATATAACCATCAATTATCATAATAACCATCACTATAACATCAACCCATCACCACAACAACCCATCATCATAACATCTATCACCATAAGAACACAGCAACATAACCAAACATCACATTAAACATCACCATAACATCAACCCATCACCATAACTATTCATCATCATAAACAACCATCACCATAATTCATCGCCACAATAACCATCCATCACAACTATCCACCACAATAACAGCCATCCACCACAATAACAACTATTCACCACAATAACAGCCATCCACCACAATAACAACTATTCACCACAAAAACAGCCATCCACCACAATAACAACTATTCACCACAAAAACAGTCATCCACCACAATAACAACTATCCATCACAATAACAGCCATCCACCACAATAACAGCCATCCATCATTATAACAGTCATCTATCACAATAACAGTCATCCATCACAATAACAGTCATCCATCACAATAAGTCATCCATCACTATAACAGCCATCCACCACAATAACAGCCATCCATCATTATAACAGTCATCTATCACAATAACAGTCATCCATCACTATAACAGCCATCCACCAAAATAACAGTCATCCATCACAATAACAGTCATCCATCACAATAACAACCATCACTCATTATAACAACTATCCATCACAATAACAACTATCCATCACAATAACAGCCATCCACCACAATAACAGTCATCCATCATTATAACAGTCATCTATCACAATAACAGTCATCCATCACAATAACAGTCATCCATCACAATAACAGTCATCCATCACTATAACAGCCATCCACCACAATAACAGCCATCCATCATTATAACAACCATCACTCATTATAACAGTCATCCATCACAATAACAGCCATCCACCACAATAACAACTATCCATCACAATAACAACCATCCACCACAATAACAGCCATCCATCACAATAACAGTCATCCATCACTATAACAGCCATCCATCACTATAACAGTCATCCATCACAATAACAGTCATCCATCACAATAACAGTCATCCATCACAATAACAGTCATCCATCACAATAACAGTCATCCATCACTATAACAGCCATCCATCACTATAACAGTCATCCATCACTATAACAGTCATCCATCACCATAACAACAACACAGCAACATATAACCATCAATTATCATAATAACCATCACTATAACATCAACCCATCACCACAACAACCCATCATCATAACATCAATCACCATAAGAACACAGCAACATAACCAAACATCACATTAAACATCACCATAACATCAACCCATCACCATAACTATTCATCATCATAAACAACCATCACCATAATTCATCGCCACAATAACCATCCATCACAACAACTATCCATCACAATAACAGCCATCCACCACAATAACAACTATTCACCACAATAACAGCCATCCACCACAATAACAACTATTCACCACAAAAACAGCCATCCACCACAATAACAACCATCACTCATTATAACAGTCATCCACCACAATAACAACTATCCATCACAATAACAGCCATCCACCACAATAACAGCCATCCATCATTATAACAGTCATCTATCACAATAACAGTCATCCATCACAATAGCAGTCATCCATCACTATAACAGCCATCCACCACAATAACAGCCATCCACCACAATAACAGCCATCCATCATTATAACAGTCATCTATCACAATAACAGTCATCCATCACTATAACAGCCATCCACCAAAATAACAGTCATCCATCACAATAACAGTCATCCATCACAATAACAACCATCAGTCATTATAACAACTATCCATTACAATAACAACTATCCACCACAATAACAGCCATCCACCACAATAACAGCCATCCATCATTATAACAGTCATCTATCACAATAACAGTCATCCATCACAATAACAGTCATCCATCACTATAACAGTCATCCATCACTATAACAGTCATCCATCACTATAACAGCCATCCATCACTATAACAGCCATCCACCACAATAACAGCCATCCATCATTATAACAGTCATCTATCACAATAACAGCCATCCATCACAAAAAGTCATCGATCACAATAACAACCATCCATCACAAAAAGTCATCCATCACAATAACAACCATCCATCACAATCATCGATCACATTCACAACCATCGATCACAATAACAACCATCCATCACAAAAAGTCATCGATCACAATAACTACCATCCATCACATAACAACCATCCATCACAATCATCGATCACATTCACAGTCATTGATCACAATAACAACCTTCCTTCACTATAACAGCCATCCATCACAATAACAGCCATCCATCACAATAACAGCCATCCATCACAATAACAGCCATCCATCACAATAACAGCCATCCACCACAATAACAGCCATCCACCACAATAACAACCATTCATCGCCATAACAATACATTAAAGTAACAACCAGCTTTTAAAATAACAACAATCCACTGCTATAACACCAAATGAGATTAAACACCATAACATCAAACTACTGCCAAACTTGTTCATTAATGTGTTAATCTAATGAGAAGGTAGATTTGTCAGTTTTTTTGTTTTGCTTTTCTTTCAGTCTAGTTAGTTTTGTCCTAAAAATGTCCAGAATCAGACATGTCTTACCTCATGGCAGTCCTGCATGAACGTCTGCAGCTCCCACTGGTCGTTGAGTTTACCAAGCCACTGCTGAGCCAGATCACGGTTCTGGTTCCCTCTGCGAGCAAAACACAACCAAACACTCAATAAAACACATCAGCCTGACTTTAAATAACATGTAACATTATATGTGCATATACTTAAAGGTGAATTTCACCTACTGTTTAAAATTTATGTCACTTAAAAGTATTACAACGTGAAATGATTCACTCTAGAGTGATTTTATTATCAGCATAGTAAAAAAACCTGTACAGGTTGATCACTTCTCCAAACTCACCAGTGAACCTACACATGTGTTTTGAGTGTTTATATGTAATGCTAATGATGGTACAACAGTGATTCATCTGATAAAATAAGTTCACTTTGTAGATTTTAAGTAAAAAATCTTCTCTAAATTCATAAAACAGTGTATCAGACAGGGGACTTCATTCTTAATGTGATAATTTAAGACATCTGATTCTTAACAAAAATACTGGGAAGTGTTTGGATACTAGAATGGAGCGTTTCCCCACCAAACCATTTTTCAATGAGTGTGTTCACATTTTAAACGTTTAATTATGCAGAAATGTTCAAAAATCATTGGAGCTGCCCTTTAAGGGAGGAGTTGGAGTCTGTGCGCCAGCCGGTTCCATTCAGAGCAGATTTCATGCTTTTTATTACTGCTTTTCCATTCAGAACAGACTGGACCGTGCGTCTTTCTTTGTTACGTCTGTATAGAGAGAGGCTGTTTATAACGTACGGCATCTGATGAAGCAGCTGCTCTCTGTCCAACAAAAGCAGTCAGAGAGGCTGAGACACAGCATTCAACACTATAATCACAATGCACAAGTACAATGATCTCCCACAGCATAATGAACAGACATTACCAGCTCAATAAAAGCATTCAGTCCACAATAAACATCCACTAACTATTCTTTATCCCCAGACCTCATCTGAGAAAATATAATACTGCCAAACTTTCCATCATACACCATATTATAGTATTGGGACACCTGCTCAAAGAGTTTATCCTGCTTTTGTTGGAGTAACTGTCTCATCTGTCCAGGGAAGGATTTTGGAGCATTGCTGTGAGGATTTGATTGCATTTAGCCACAAGATCATTAGTGACACATTCATTAGAAGGGGTGTCCATAAACCTTTGGACATGGAGTGAATTTAAACAATTCATTAATATGTGGTGATATGCATAATTTGCATAATTTATAATAATTTTTTTTTGCTTTTTTGTTCTTTGGTTCATGTGCTATACAAATAAAAAGAAGGCTCAACTTGACTTATTGTACTATACTGAAAGTGCATAATCATTAACCAATGTCCTTGACCTCTGCTTTTAACCCATTCATGCAGTAAAACACACTTACACTCACTAAAACACCAGGGGGCAGTGAGCACTCATGTCCAAAGTGGTGGCCAGCCACTAGGTTCAAGATTCAAAGCTTTATTGTCATATGCACAGTCAAGAAACATGTACATTGAAATTTCTACTTTGATGTCCACACTGGAAGTCATAGTACAAGAATGAAATAGTGAATAAAATAAAAATATAAGCACTCGGAGAAAAACAAGAAAAACACACTATATATGCATTGTGCAGTAGAGAGCTACATTAATTGTATTGCAACAGTCTATAGTGCAATTTTGACAAATTTAGAGCAAAATGTGTTTAAAGTTAAAGTCTATGAGGTAATGGGCCCCCAGTGGCTCAGCAGGCTAAGACACTGATATTATGACCAGAGGATCATGAGTTTGAATCCCGGTCATGCTGTTTGCAGCCGGGGCCCAAGAGAGCAAAATTGGCAGTGTTCTCTCTGGGTGGGTAGATGGCGCTCTCTCTCTCCATCACTCTCACATTGCAATGTCCGCTGGCTCAGGTGTCTACTGATTGGTGCATTCAGAGCTGGGAATCCTGCGCTTTCCTCTGAGCGTGTTGGCTCCCCAGTGACGTTGTATCAGCGGTAGTTTGAAAAAAGGTGGTGACCGTATCACACGCAACGGAGGAGGTGTGCACGTCTTCACCCTCCTAGAGCCAGGGACAGTGCAAAGTGATGGGGAGAGTCCTAATGGATGGGATGGGCTAACTAGCTAATACTACATTGGGAAGGTGAGAAAATTGGCAAAAATGATTTTTTTTTAAAGTCTCAGGTAGTCATCAGCTCAGCTGTGAGTCTAATGGCAGTGGGGGGGGGGAGTTCTTTAACCTGGTTGTTTTGCATTTCACACTTCTGTACCTCCGGTCTGAAGGCAGAAGTGTGAATAGTCCGTGTTGGGGGTGGGTGGGGTCTTTGATGATGGAGGCGGCTCTCCTGTGGACTGCAGAGAGGGTTTTGTAATTCCCATAATTTTTGTTGCGGTCTTTACCACACTCTGCAGGCGCTTGTGGTCCTTCGCAGTATTGCTGCCACACCACACAGTAATGCAGTTGGTCAGGATGGACTCAGTGATGCAGCTGTATCTACAGCGCCTGGGAACAGTTGGGGTACTAGGTCATTTCAGTCACGGCCTGCCAGGGGATTGAACCAGCAACCTTCTGGTCACCTAACCACCCCAGTAGATTCTTATTGTGGTAAATTGTGACAATAATCTATACTGCAATACTGTCCAGCCTTATATAAAAACAGTCTTAGACCAGTTCTATTCACTGTTTAAAGAAACAGTTCACTGAAAATTCAGATTTACACATTAACATTTTAACAAACACTAGAACTCAACTGTCACCTAAACAACTCTGATTTCTGTGAAAATACTCAACAAAAATATAAAATAAATTACTAAAGCTTCTCAGCTTCACAGACTACACTGTAGCTAATTCCTGTAAAAATACAGTGAAATTACAACAGTTAAATACTGTTACAGCAAGGTTTTATGCACAGTATCACTGTATACTGACATAAGTCATGAGTAAAGCATTTTACAGTACAGTACTGTATTTTCTCAAAGACGTCTTCAGCCCCACACATGGTCAGAAGCCCCTCATCATCAAAGGCTCAGGATTACTCTCATGTTCCATCATTAACAAGGTAAACTGTCTTAGTAATATGCAATTAAACAGTGTAAATCAGGGGTTCTCAACTGGTCTTAGCCCGGGACCTACATTTTCTCATGGTCATTAAGTCACGACTCACTTTTAATGAATACAAACCAAACAAATTTATTTTTTAAAAACTAGCCTTGAGATTTCAGGAGGGACATGACCAGTGGGGCAGGGCAGGGGTGCTGGAACATAAATTAATATTATGAATTATTATGAATTACATTACTATTATTAAACTAACTAATAACTATTATTACAATACATTACTTACAAATTATTATTTATATTTTACTTGTTACTGTTCATAATATACTAATAATAACTATTACTTGTTATTAATAATAAAATAATAAAAATCACACTTATCATTAATAAAATATTAATATGTTATTATTATTACTATTATATATATTATTACTTAATATTTATAAAGTGTTAAAAGTGTAGCATAAAATTATCACCCAATTCTGTTTCACTCTTTCAGTCAACTTCACTCATTACCACCAATTTTACACTTATATTTGGACTGTATGGTCAACAGACCTCATTTACATAAAATTATACTTCATTTTTGAGTAAAAATAAGCAGAAATTCTGACTTATTTTGATAATAGTCCAACTTAGAGGCATGTAAATGGACAGCTTATCACAGACTGGTAGCAGCACTCACACAGACTCAAATGTTAATGTTAATTGTTTTAATATGAATTAATATTAAAACACGTCTAGCTGATGTGACACAGACAGAACAAACATCCAACATCTTAACAACTTACAGCGGCAGGTGAACACGAACTGCTGGCTAACTTGCAAAACACAAGTTTACTGTTTGATGCAGTGACAGCGGGGACAGCCAACCACGCGTTAGCAAGAAACGGCAGAGCCAATCGATGAGCTTGTGAGCGGTCTAAACAAAAATCTACATTTCAAATGCTCCGGGTTACATTTGCATCTTGCCTCCGAACATCACAAATTTAAAAGAGAAGGGTAACGGGCAAACGAATGGTGGTTACCATGGCAACGAGAATGCTGTCTGATGCGTGCCTCTCTGTTTTTTTTTTTCAAGATAGAAGACGAGTAAAAAATCAGATAAGCATTCATTGTTTTTCGTTTTTAATTGTTTTAAAATGTAACTGTCCGTGACCCACCCAGAATGTGTCCACGACCCACCAGTTGAGAATCGCTGGTGTAAAGAGTCAAACATCTCTTTAAAAAATAAATTAAACTGCTGGAATGATCAGCGGGACAATGGACTATACATTGTTATACTGTTAAATAACTAACGTGCTTTCATGTACTGTGAAATTACCATAAAAGCAGCTATTTTCCTCTTGCATTCTGAAATCCAATATAAAGCAAAATAGTTTTAAAATATAAACAGATGTACTGTAAAATAACAGTAAAATACTGCCATCTCTGCTGCCATATTTTATTATTAATTTACTGTGATTTTTACAGTGTAGTAGACTAGTATAGGACACGATAAAATAAATAAATATGTCATTTAATCAGGAGTGCACAAAACTATATGCAATAGAATTCACTGTCTGAATGTAAAAACTCTACTCAATTCTATTCTCTAATATAATATAATCTAAATGTAGGTGTTCTGACAAACTGACCTTGCAACATTATCTACAAAAATAAATTGCATGTGGGCGGAGCCTGAATATGGTAACTGCGACGTTTCTGTGGGTGGTTCCTGACCTGGTCGCGAGCAGATCCACTCGTTCTCGGATGCGCTCAGAGTAGATGTTGCTCTGGCTGATGAGGCTCTCTCCTGCTTCTATAACAGCTTTAATTCTGTGCAGGTTTAACTCCATGGTGGTGGTGAACTCTTTGTGCTTCTTAATGGCAGCCTCCACTGTCTCCACCGTGGTGGGGAGCTCCACGTGAGCCAGGGCTGACTCCTGGACAGCAGAGAAAGGAAATATTAACAATTACACCAGAGAAATGCTCTTCTCCGATTAGCTGGCTGTATTCATTCATTAAACATTTGAAGCAGATCCAGTAAAAACAATGAAATAAATAATCGGGTGTCCAGGACTTGGTGGAGGAAACTCTAGTCTGGTTTGCATCGCAGAATACTTCGCCTCCACCTCATCAATTAATGTCTTGTAACAGGACGCATCAGTGGCCATAAACCTTAGATAGCATCAGAGATCTTTAGAATAACTGAGGCTGAAGCGTACAACTGATATATATATATATATATATATATATATAATGCAAAAGTTTGGATACCTCTGTTGTAATTACATGTTTTAAGTATAAATATAAGTTAACCCATCTTCTCTAGGGAAAAAAAAAACAAAAACTATATTTTTCTTCACATTTTAATACAAAGTTATATTTATTTTCTGAATTTAACACCTGAAACATACAGTATTTACTTCGCAAAGGCCACATTTTGTGTTTTATTTCTTTTTCAATATGTTAAATCCAGACAATACTTTTTACAATACAATACTGAGTTACTTCCAAGAGAAAGTAAGTTAACTGTCTGAAATAAACAGAATTTCTGAATATTATCAAAATCAATATACTTAACTATACTTATAAACACCTGAGGATGTGTTAAACTGTTAGTAGTTTACTGTATTGTTCATGGTCATATCATAATATTTTCATACAGTAACTACATGGAAAAATGCACAATGTTGTCAGTTATTGTAAATAAACTCTTCAAATGACCAGAAAATGCATTTTGTGATTTGTAGTATAATATCACAGGCTTACAATTTATTGCTGAATAATAAAGATTTAGATTTTTAGTCACAGAAATCATTTATTTCAGGCTGCACAGCACTAAAGGGACATGTTGTGGTTCAAATGTGTGCCACAAGAGGGCACCAAAAATCATCAATGAAGCAAAATCTTTTCATTAGCAGCTCAAAATGGTTAGACATAAACAATTTGAGTAGAATGACTCTTCCCTTTATTGTGGATGATGCTGGACCTGCTGGTGGTCCCAGACTGCTCAAGAATTTAAGTTTTACTGTTTAAATTCATATAAAAGCATAAACAAAGGACAGCTCCTAAATATATTCTGTCCAAATAACAGTTTAGAAAAAGTTAAGCACAAGAAAAGGGCAGACAAATGAAAATCACCATCACAGAGCATTAATTCAAAGCTGCTGTTGACGTCTATAAGAGTGGATAAGAGTGGAATACTAGAAATATGTTGTTTTGGGCCTGTAGGCATGAGTCACTGTTAGTAAATCAGACTCCACGGCCAACATATTCCACAACGTTTGACATTTACAGTGGAGTTCAGAGGGGTTTGTCTTGCGCTGACCCTAAAAACAAAGCAAACATCTCTGAAGGAAAGTGGATAAAGCTTTAAACTGCTTTGATCCCTGTGATATTTAATACACATCCCATCTAGGATTATACTGTGTTAATATGGGTTTTCAGTAGCTGATGCCCATTTTTAGAGTGCAGGGTGGCTGGTGGCCAATGTCTAACAGTCATATCAGAATGTTAAGCATATTTACGATGTGCCTGATTCACAGGCGTAGACATAATCTGCTCGATGATGATCCTTGACACTTTTCTTGTTGCTCCAGTGTTCAATACAGAGGTTAACTGGTCCAATGTGGTCATTCTCCTCTGGCATCAATGGGACACCACTGTTATGCTGTTGGGAGACACTCGGTGTACAAGAAGTCCGTTCTCAGTACACCTTCACTACAGCAGCTCTATTCTGAGATGCTGCCACCACCATTCTTCACCTGGTACCCTGTTATCATGCCCTTTTGGACATCAGTCAAATGTTCAGGCTGCCCAAATCTGATTTCTGGCCTATCTAGATTGTATCCAGATTGATGTCTGGTAGTCCAGACAGCCAAAAACCAAATCTGATCCAAGGCATATTTGGAGGTGGTTTGAGATGTGATTACAGTCATATGTGTACAGATCCGTCTCAGTCTGGACGCTCAAATTGGATTTCAAAGTGTCTTTCTTGTGATTCACAATGCCACAAAGAACGCCCACATCAAATCCAAATTGATGGAAGTGCAGGGATCTACGAAGCATGTCCCAGGTTGCCAGGTGCCAAAAAAAATCTCCAGCCCACTTTTTGAAAGCAGTCTTACACAAACTTCAAACTAACACCAAATGTAATTTAACAATGAGCACATATACAACCTATGTGTGCCTAAGGAAGTGGCAAGTGAGCATATACACTGCAATATTATGAGCCCTCACCTGATTGTTAAGAAAAGCCTCGGCCTGCTTGACGTCCCTCAGAAACAGGTGAAAAATGTGTGCTTGGACAAGGACCTCCCTGCGGCTCTCCCACATCTCCAGCAGCTTATTCCAGCCCACGTCCAGCTTATGGAGCCACTGCTGCAGAGCGGCGTGTGGTAATGGAGCATCTTCAGACTCCAGGAGCTCGTTGACCGCCTGCAGGCGCTCGTAGTCCTCCTCATAGCGTCCGATCTCCTCTTTCAGGGCAGCATGCATGTTTATCAGCCGCTCTGCCTCTTCTAGAGTATTGGGAAGCTCGTCTGAAGCTGCAGATGTTTGAGTCTGGACCAGCCACGTCAGGAAAGAGTCCAGATCCTGGATGAACTGCTGGAGGCGCCCAGCTACGGTCAGAGAATCTTCACAGCCTTGTAACGTCCGCTTGAGCTCCTCCCACTCAACGCTGATGCCCTCAAACGGAACCAGAATCTCCACGGCTTTGTTTGGGTGTGAAGTTGCTAATTCTTCAGCTTCTTCCTGCAGGTGGATGAGTTTAGGCTCCAGAACAGACAGAGCACCCTCCATGGTGGACAGGCGGCGCTGCAAGGCCAAAACGCTGCCCAGGTCACTGCCCACATACTGCGTGGCATCGATGGCTTTACGTTTTTCCTGAATTTGGGATTTGATCTCCGTGCACTCCAGCAGGTAGTTCTGGATGCGGAGGATGGAGTCTAGATGATCTTTCCTCTGCTCCACCATCTCCACCATGCGGTTCCACCTGAAGAACACAGACAGCATTACTGATGTAGTTCTGATGCACTCTGAGCTCAGTTTAAAGTGACAGTTCGGCAAAAATCCACCACTTATCCCAAACACCAGTCAATGGTAATGTAGCTAAGGATTACTGGAAGCCAATGTGCCACCAAATAGCATCAATGTAACAGTCAATGTATCCATGTTACTGAACATGCTAATAGGTGGGATATGAGCTTCTATTACTTATTAGCTGCATTAGCTTTGTAGCTTATCTAAAATAAAGAAGTAAACTTTAGACACCAAACATAAATGATCAACTACACTTGGAGTAGAGTTGGGGTGCAAAATTAATTTCTTATGGAATTATCACTTTAAGGAATACGTTGCTATGTGCTTGAGCTACAGCTACATGAAAAACGGCCGATAAATAATGTTTTATTAATCTGAATATTACAATTTTTATTATTTAAAAAAGTCCTCTCCTATTTTTGTTTTTTTCTGACAGTAAGAGTGGTGTAACAATACATAGTGGCATAATACACTGTAATGTAAAAATATGTTCATGTGCATTATGTTCATTATGCCATCTAATGCAATTATCTATTTGTTCAATAGAGGTCAGTACACATCATGGTCCTGTTCATGCTATCTGGATTTACTAACTAGGGAACTAGACATTATCCTTTACTTTGGGCTTGTTTTGTGGACTTTTTAGCCACTTATTATTTTATATGTCATATACTGTATATATAATACATATTATATATCATACATATATATTTTATTACACTTATAATAATATTAATAACAATAATAATAATAACAATAATAATAATAATAATTATTATTAATAATAATAATAACAATAATAATAATAATAATAATAATAATTATTATTATTATTATTATTATTATTATTATTGATTAACCTTCATTTTAATAGACTGCAATACAGCATTTGTTATGATAATTAGATAAATAAATAAGAGTAGGAGTGTAATGATCCATTGTGGTGCCCAAAAATTTAGAATTTACATCATAATGATGAACGATATCACGTGCACTTTGTTCATTATACAATTCAATGCACTTAAACTGTTTGACCACCAGAGGTTGCCAATCTATTTAACTTGCAGCTGGACAGTATGAGTCCCACTCTGACACAGCAACACTCTTTAACCTCCTTAGTAGCCTCTAAGCTTTTCTGTCATTTAAACTGGAATCTTGAAGTTTATATTTTAAAGACTGGTTTAGTTTAATGTTTTATACAGAAGTGCAGGTTATCGTACACTGTAATAATTACAAAGATATTGTGAACTGTACTGAATTGTGAGCAATATGCACACTTTCATGTCCACAACCATATCTGCTTGGGTTATTGTGGTAACAAAGGAGGCATCAGTAACTACAGCCATGCTGGGAAGTGGCTGCAGGGTTGCCAGGTTCACAAATCTTTGGACAAAAGTGTACCATGGCTGCCAAAAAAACTAAAGGAAATCACCCACAAATCCGTTTTACACATTTTGCCTCATTGGTGATGTGGCTTCAGGGTTGCCAGGTTCTTAGTTTTTGGACTGCATTTATAATGTATCATGACTACCAGAAAAAAAACTCTTATACAATAGAAAAATTTGAGCTTAGGTCGACTTTCTAATATTCAAAGATCCAATGGAGGATCTGAAAATTTAAATAAGAGCACATTAGAAGGAAAAGTATTATTTCTTAATCACTAAAAAAAGCTATGATGTAGAAAATAAAAAAGTAAGATTAAAATAAGACTTAAGAGTAAAAAATCTATTATAACTTCTTCAAACGTCTGTGATTAGACTCTGGATTGGATTGGGTTTTGGGTCAGTTTTAAGCTTTCTGTCAGACAATGGGCTGAAGAGTTTTTCAGGACCTGGCAACCTGGGACACGGTTGTGATACTCTGGATTTGACGTGTCATTCTTTGTTGCATTGTGCATGATGTGAAGGGCACTTCCAAATCCGATTTGGGCAGTGAGAGTGTCAAGACAGACATCTGTACAAATCTGATTGTAATAAAATTTCAAACCACCTCCACTGTGACTAAATGTATTTATAATTATTTTATACCAAACACAACAATATACAAAGATTACTTCATAAAAACAGCTTGGACTTTAAAACCAGAATATGACTCAGTCTGAATCATCTGACTCTCTCTCTCTCTCTCACACACACACACACACCCAGAAAAACAAGGGCACGGTAACTGGGCCAACTCTCAGGGCCTCGGAAGATCAAATAAAGCCTGCAGTGTCGAAATAAGCTGAACTAACTGAACTGACAGTTAAATAAACCTGACTGAGTTTAATAGGGAAGAATGATGATATCCCATAATAAACAGGTCCATACTGACATCCCTGATAGATGATCACGTTTATGCATTTAAAAACAAGCTCTGATGTTGGCTCATGACCATAACTGATCATTAGAGCCAATGTTTAGCATTTGGACTATGTCTGACAGGAAGTGCTTTAATGTTATATATTGGCACTGGTGTGCTGCGGTCAAAAGCACGAGGCCACAGGCCGAGTACTGAAGCTCAGTACACCAGCCAATATCTCATGTTATAGCAGCATCCTCTATTGTATTACTGCGATTAAGCCACAGTTCTAGGGTTATTGCTAGGTTACATGGATGTGGTGGAGTAATACTTAAAGAGCTTTGGTCAGGGCGCCATTATTGTCAATATCAGCAATTCTAGAACTCTTCTCAGCCAATCAGATTGCAGGGTCAAAACTAACTGTGGTATAACTGATCATTAACAACTGACTGTCCTCAATACTGACAACATATCAATCTTTAATTCTTTTTTTAATTTTAACCCAATTTTTCCCACCAGTGCTTTAATGGCCCACAGCACATGCCTGCTGCTTGGAGGAAAGTGCAGGATACCCAGCTCTGATACATCAGCTCTGATACACCTGAGCCAGTGAACATTACTTAGTAGTGATGGGGAGACAGCGCCATCTACCCAACCAGAGAGAGCATGGTCAGTTTTGTTCTATCTGGGCTCTGCCTTTTAAGGTCATTTTCAATTTTAATATAAATAATATAACGTAAAAGTGCTTGATTGGCTTGTATCTGGCCCAGAATTTGCTGTCTGGGCTAAATATGGTGCATTTAATATGTTAAATTCAGTAAATAAATAAAAATTCCTTTTTTTTTTTTACTTATTTTCACGTCAACTAAATGTGTGATTGAACAAATCTGTGTAAAACTGGATCTCTGTCAATACCGCGTTCAGCTCTAGTGTTTGACCCAGGCTGTGATGACGTGCTTAGGGCTGTTGGTGGTGGTCAGTGTGTTAGAGATGTGAGGTGTGTCCAGGTTGGATTAGCTCAGGGAGTAAAACTACAGCAGATGGCACCACCCTCAGAGAAGCTATTTGTGCCAAGGTCGACCCAAAACGGCAACACTGGAGCTTTTCTCACACACACACACACACACACACACACACACACACACACACACACACACACACACACACACACACACACATATATATATATCTATACATATTTTACAGTCTGTTCAGTCTGTTTATACACTGCTGACGTTTAAAATTGTAACACATTTTCCATAATTTCATGGTCCTTGTTTCTCAAATATTGCAGATGTTATAAGAAAAGTCTTATATTTCACAGCAGTTTGTTAATAAAACTTTAGAATGTACATTATGAGCGCAGTCTTGAGCCATGCCAACATATTTCTCACAGTATAATTAAAATAAAGTCTCCAACACACACACACACACACACACAGTTTATGTTCTAGATCAGGGGTCGGCAACCTTTAACACTCAAAGAGCAATTAGGACCCGGTTTCCACGTAAAAGAAAACACTGGGAGCCGCAAATACTTTTTGACATCTATAATGAAGATAACACTGTATATATTGTTTTTGGGTTTTTTTTGGTGCTTGAATATAAATTTTATTAATATTATTATTATTATTATTATTATTATTAATATTAATAATATTAATATTATTATTAATAATAATAATAATTATTATTATTATTATTATGATTTCTATTTTATTAATAATTACTAGTTACTGTTAACAATACACTAATAATAACTATTAAAAATTATTATGAATAATAAAATAATCAAATTAATATTCATCATTAATAAAATATTAATACATTATTATAATGTATTGTAAGTCCAGACACTGTTTGAGGAAGTGACAGCGGCGACGGCCAGTCACACGTCAGCAAGACACGGCAGAGCCAATCGGTGAGCTTGTAGGCAGCCTAAAGGGAAACAGGTTTCAGATTGAGTGGCCTGCATTTCCGCTTGGTCCTAGTGCTCTCCCGTCTCCATTTAATAAAGCATAGCATTGCTTTTGGCGGTAAAAACGGCAGGGGACCAAAACTGCCTTTTGAAAAGTCTCCCCCAACAAATTACGTCCGGGCAGGCAGAGCCGCAGCATAAAGATGAAAGAGTCGCATGCAGCTCCAGAGCGACGGGTTGCCGATCCCTGGTCTAGAGTCACCCCACTTGTCCGGTAAATAGTCATTATCCATGGCTGAAGATCTCTCTCAGGATGTCTAGTAGCTATGATGTAGCATCACGTTTCATTAAGACACAGCTCACTCAACCCGGGAATTAGTTCAGCTTTGGAGTCAAAGATTCATCACCCTTGAGCTCCCCTTACATAGTTACAAAATGTTAAATAACATTTACTTGATATTTTCAGGTCAGATTTTCACATCAAATGGTCAAGAAAAGGCTCATTTAATGATCAGTGACAATTTACACAGCTGAGAATTTGGTCAAACCCTAGTTATGAGATATTACAGTGATATTGGTTAGTCAGACTGTGATACAAGTCATACAGCTCTCAGCACTGAGGTCTTGGGTTCGTGTTCCCATCTGTGGACCCACAGGGTCTCTGGTTTCAAAAACATGGAGGTCAGGTGAACTGGGTGCTCTAATTTGTCCTGGTGTGTGTGTGTGTGTGTGTGTGTGTGACGAGCGATAGATCAATGCCCTGTCCTGGGTTTAGCTAAAATAGCATAGTGCCCTGCCCTGTGCCCAGTGACCATGACCCTCACCTTCGACTAACTGGATAAGATAATGGACGTATTTTTCTATAATTAAACTTATCATGAGATATATTACTCAGATCTTTAATGTCTCCAACAGTCCAGCTGACTAAACCACAGGCTTTAAGATTAGACTAAGACTATGATAATCCCAGCAGGCACAATGGCATGATGATAACACTCTCTACATTCTTGCAGATGCTATTTTGGGATGACTTTCTGTGCCTGCACTCTTTATATGATGCTGAAATCAGAGCTGTGTGTGTGCTGTACCTGCTGTTCAGGTGGTCCTGACACCCTCTGACCTCAGTGGAGCTCGGGTGACCGCTGTCCAGAAGCTGCTGTACTATCTGATTAACGTCCAGAATCCTTCCCATCAGGCTGTTCATCTCCTGATCCAGGCTTTCAAACCTAACACAAGGTTTTGTTATTACACTTCACATTATAGCAGCATTTTTCTAAATTATTATTATCATCATCATTATCATCATCATTATCATTATCATCATCATCATCATCATTATTATCATCATTATCATCATTATTATTATTATTATCATCATTATCATCATCATCATCATTATTATTATTATCATCATTATCATCATCATCATTATTATTATTATTATTATCATCATTATCATTATTATCATCATTATCATCATCATCATCATTATTATCATCATTATCATCATCATCATCATTATTATCATCATCATCATCATTATTATTATTATCATCATTATCATCATCATCATCATTATTATTATTATCATCATTATCATCATCATCATCATTATCATCATCATTATCATCATCATCATCATTATTATCATCATCATCATCATTATTATTATTATCATCATTATCATCATCATCATCATTATTATTATTATCATCATTATCATCATCATTATTATTATTATTATTATTATTATCATCATTATCATTATTATCATCATCATCAACATTATTATTATCATTATCATCATCATTATTATTATTATTATTATTATTATTATTATTCTATTCACTATATATAGTATGTTAAACAGTTCGTCAATATATTTAATAATGAATAATTATCCAATAATGGCTGGGTTAATGATTAAGAATACACTGCCTCATGTCTGAGGTACACGCAGGGTGTTTTTGGGGCAAAGAAAAAATATTTTTTTAGATTATCACTTTTACCATCATCATGATCATATATAAACTCTCAGAAGATACCTGTAGGTTCTGATGGTTTTGGATAGTAAATAAAATGGAGATATTTGTTGTGACGTCTGGTTACCATCACCACCAATGTCTGTGTTTCTCTAGAATGAAGAATAAAAGTCCTGAATTACTGTTTTTATTCTACCTGTGTGCCACCACTTCAACATCCTCCAGCCTCTCTGGGACCTCCATTTTGTTCAGCCATTGCTCCTTCTCATCAATCCACACCTCGCAGGCGTTAACTTCACTGAACATCCGATAAACAGCCAGAGCATCATGGAGCCACTGCTGTCTCAGCACCGCCACCTCAGCCACCTCTGTATACAGCTGCTCCGCCTCCCCCAGCCGCACCTGCACCTCCTCCAGCTCACGGTACTGCAGCGGCAGCACCACCATGTGTTTACGCAGTGCTACTACATGCAGGCGGTGTTTATCGATAT
>BRDA01009986.1:374-12499 GCA_036984385.1 Crenuchus spilurus
ATCATATGACAACACACATGTACAGTAACTGATTTATACGCGATGTTGCGCGAGTTGAAAACAAGTCTTAGTCGAAGAATAGTGAACATTGCTGCGCCGAAAGGAGAGTGAGTAAGGGCGTCGAAGTGTCACGAAATTTGTCCCACCTGCCGTCGCAGGTGTCTCAAGTTACCGTTTCGTTTCGCACGTCGCTTTGCTCTGCTCAGTAACCTACTCCCCAGAGACGCTGAGCATCCGATGGGCGGGACAAAGGCCAGGATTCATCCAATGACTCGTCTCGTTTCGCTGCACGCTTTGCTTTGCCATTGAACTCTGTGGACGCTGCCGTCCACCCTGTTTAAAGCACTGTGAAGCTGCGGGAATGAGTGAGAGGAAAGCCGCGTCGTTACAAGTGATAAGAAGCTGATTCTGAACAAAAGTTGAGCGCGTTGTAGCGCATATTTAGTCAATGACATGTACACACAACAGTATACTATTGATCACTTATTTTTTGACATTTTAGGGGAAGCTGAGCTTCCCTTGCAGTCTTGGAGCATCCGCCACTGCACTAAACTCTGCTCATCCTATTTTACAGCTCTGGGCTTTATTCTGGACATGTCTAAAACGCCTTACACTTTAAATTGTATTTACATGCATCCCCATCCCATCCCTCCATCCCGTTTCCATCCCATCCCTCCATCCATCCCCTTCCCAGTTAATATTTCATACACTGACAAAAGTTTAATTCCATTATGGTGCAATATTAATATCTGTATTCTGTGAAATATCATTATTACTCTCACTGTGCAATATTTAACAGTGTGCAATAACAACTGTAAATTGTATATAAGACAATATATCTTCTTTTCAAATAGTATATAGAGCCTCTATTCATGCACCTTTTACCTCCATTTATTACAGGCAATGTATAAAAACCGGCATTCTATAGAATACCTAGGCATTGTATACAATGCCGTAAAGGGGTCGTCAACGGGTCATCAAAGTATGAAATAAATCATATTTAATACATTTCCTAGTCATTCTATAGAAAACCTATAACCTATGACAAACAGGCAGAGTGTAGAATATGCTTTCCCACCATAACCCTAACCCTAACCATAACATTAACCCTAACCCTAACCATAACCCTAACCCTACCCCCAAACCTAACCCTAACCGCCAAAATATCAAATGCCTTTCATGCTTGGCCTGAGCAGTTCTTGTCATTCTTTACAATGCCTAGGAAAAGTATAGAACAACGCAGATATTTCATACCTTGCCTAAAAGCGATAGGGATTGTATATATTGCCTTGGTATAGTATAGAATGCTGGGTTTCTACACATTGCCTGTAACATATATATTACATACGTTTGCTCTGTAAAAGAGTGGCTTTCAATCTCGTTGTACATGTGTACTATGTGTATAGTGACAAAAAAGCCATTCTGTTCTATCTATCCATCCCTCTATCCATTCCATTCCATCCTTCCATCCATCCCACCCAATCCATTCATTATCTTCCACTTAACCTTGGTCAGAGTTGCGGTGAGTCCCCTACCCATTACACACTATCTTAGCTAAACCCAGGACAGGGTGCCAACCTGTTGGCTGGGCGCGCGCATATACACACACACACACACACACACACACACACAAAATTTAGAGTAACCAGTTCATCTGACCTCATGTTTTTGGACTGTGGGAGGAGAAACTCCACCTTAATGGGGATACATTGTATGTATTTACATATTTACAGTTTCTTGTTTAATGTGTTTAATACATACTGTAAACACCGTACTGCCACCGTACTGCTGTTACATTCAGACTTTACACACATTAGTGTGTACAGCTGACATTTTGCCATACATTCCTGTAAAAGACTGGACCTGCTGTGAATGAAGATTTCAGTATGTTAAATGTGTTGCTTGTGTCCAGATGAAAAGCTTTAAGACAACAGAGAAGACCAAGATTACCAATAAAATGTTTTATATGTTTAATCTCAAAAAATAACGGAGGGGGGACAAACTCAAATATGTACAGCACACAATGTGCAAACATGTATGATTCTGTACAGAGAAATATACACACAAACGCAAGACCAGAGTCAGAAACATTCAAATAACATTTTAACTGCATGTATAAAATATGATGTGGCTACGTTCAGGTTTCTGTAATCATTCAAGTCTGTACAGCTATACATGATGGAGAAATAAATTAGAGCGAGAACGATAAAAAACACACAGTCTCACGCCTGTATGACCCGAGGTTAACAACACAAACGTTCAAATTCTGGACTTAAACCTTAAATACTGCTGTTTTGTCAAGAAATCAACACTAGATGAGTGAAAATGTTCACAATCGCTGCTTCAAGTCAAACAGCCGAGTAGCAGTGGAGATCATCTACAGACATGGTTCATGCAAATGTACATTTTTACGTCTTCTATAGTGACTGGATATTAAAATAAGGATGCTTCCAAACTACTTTAAGACGCAGCACTACTTCAGTTATCAGAACACAAAAATACAGCAAGATACAATAAATAAAGTGAAGATCAAGAAATGTAAACGCCCACTCATTCAGAACTCCTCATAGTAGAATCAGAACCACCGATAGAAGGAACGACGTTTAGGTACGTAAAAGGTTCACTTTGGTTTAAGAACAAAAACATTCATAACATTCAAAAGCAGAAAGTAAAAAGTGCGACGGAGATACGAGAAGCTGTTTTCACCAACTGAGCTTAGATTTCCACAAAATTAATACTGAACACGGAAGAACTGAGCAGAAAGGGCCACAGACGTGTTGGAAGTGGAAGATGTACATCAGCAGGTTAAACACTAGTTATAATAAATAGCTGCAAAAGCCCCAACGCCATACACAAAGTTCCCAAAGACTGAGGAGCGGACGCTTGGCTGAGCTCCCTGCCAATCGACACAAAGGCGGGTACAGATTATTTACACCGTAAGGCCGACAGATGGAGCAAAGAACTAAACAAAAACAGATTTTCCCCAAAGATTTGGGCTTTTCTCATGACTATCCCAAACCGCACACTCACTAAGACAAAAACAAGTTCACAGCTAGGATGACTCCGAGATGAATGGACCTAAAGTCAACAATTTTCACTTCTCCACCTTTAAATAATCTTGTCCCCAAAACTTCAAAGTTAAAGATATCTCCTTTTGCTGTGCTTCTGTACAGGTTTATTTTTATACAAAATGCAATCTTTCCTGAATACAGCTATACAGTACTGCAACAACCTGATTCAAATACTGTCCACACAAAGGCTGGCCCTTTCTGGCTCATAGAAGAAAACTTTCAACGTCTTTTTTGTGCTTGTGTGCATTTTCCATACAAAAGGATATGATAATGAGGCTGATGTGATTTGCTATTGAAGAAGGGTTGCGAGGGTCAGGGGAGGGTTATTCTGTCAGCAGCAGCAGCAGCAGTATACAAACCCAGGACCACATTACTGTGGTTGTATGAGAGGATGAGATTCCAGTTACGTGTTTACTTTTCCTGGGAGGATCCATTTCTCTTTGCTTCAGGCTTGGATAGAGGTCAAGATTCCAGTTTCACCAAATCAAATGCCAAGTATGGGCTTCATCAGAGGATAACCACTGAACTGGTCTGGGTAGCTCCACATTTCCAGGCTCATCCTTCTCGCCCATCCCTCAGGCCTGCCCGAGGAGGCGGCTGCGCACAAAGGCCCGCAGGCCGTCCATGGGTCGCAGGTCGTTCTGGTGCTTCCGCCGCTCGATGAAGGTCACCAGGCGCGCTGTGTCCAGTCGGGCAGCAGCAGAGGCCGCATGTGGCCGCAGCCACGCCTCCATGTGCAGGCAGACTTGCGCAGATGGCCGTTTAGACGGATCAGCCTGTAACAGCGAGCGCACAAAGTCACGCGCTGCCCCGCTCACACCGTGGAAGTAGTCCTCGGGGAAGCTGAAGTCCAGTCGGCAGATGTTGAGACACGTCTCCTCGGCGCTCTCGTCCAGGAAAGGTGACGCTCCGCTCAGCATGACGTACGCCAACACACCCAGGCTCCACAGATCTGAGGCCAACGAGGCCGGCTCGCCCAGAACCAGCTCTGGAGCGGAGAACTCAGGACTGCCCACCAAGCGGTGTGTATAAGGGGAGCCAGACAGATGGACCGCATCGCCAAAGTCGGTGAGCTTGACCACAGGCTGAGTGGACGTCTGCTCCACCACCACATTCTCAGGCTGAGAGAACATACAGGAGAAACATGAGCAGCTCAGCTTCTCTCACCTTTCTCAGCTTAACTCAGTGATTCATACATAGATTACAGTTAAATGATGCATTCAAAAATCATTATTTACATCACATGTAGTCCATCAGCCAAGACATGTATAGTTTACAACTGGGGCTGCAAAGCTAAGGTGGCTAACAAACACTACAACTCAATAATCACGTTAACGAGCGTAGGTGTGTTCAAATTCATCACTGAAACTCTCTGCCACCTCAAAAATACACCAGTAAAGTGTCTCTCAACCCTCTGAAACATCCAGATCTGAGTTAAGATCTTACAGACTAGGAGTTCAGGTTTAGGACACAGGATGACTTGCTGTGAACTTTTAAAATGAATAAAGCTTGACTGCTTTTAGCTGTAAATTGTGTTATTTTTAACTCTTTATAGTCTGTCTGACCTTATCCGAGATCTGCTTGTGGTTTGAGTGGGTTGAGGGACAATTTGGTGATGTGTTTTTTCCAGCTGGGCTACTCGATTCAGTCCATACAGCATCACTCTGGTTCATACCTTCAGGTCTAGGTGAGCTATCCTGCAGGTGTGCAGGTAGTGCAAAGCTTCTAAGATGTCCCGCAGATAGAGAGCCACCTTCTCTTCAGTCAGGTTCCCCCAGCTCACAATGTAGTCCAGGAGACGGCCCTGGTCAGCCCTGATTCACAAAATATAAACACTCAGCATCCACTTCAGAAACACCTACCACTGACTAAACTGACCACTTTATGCACTCAGAGATGCTTTTGACTGGAATGGTGGACCAATCTGCACCAAGCAGTGATACAGACATGTGCAGCATCAATTCAAAATATAGACTTTTTACTAAATTAAAACCTGCAAATGAAATTAGAATTTTGAAGCACAAGAAAAAAAATATTCTGAAGAAGACTTTCCAAATTTTACAGCATAGAATAAAAAAAAAATCAATATTGTGGAAAAAATTCATTTGTGTTCATAACGTCATGTAAATTATAGTCTTATATTATTTTAATTACACATGAAGTGACTTTTTTTTGTTTTACTGATCATCAACATGACTTACAGTTCATTAAAATCAGAAATCTACAATCTCAAATTATTCAAAAAATCTCAAATTATAAAAAAAAATCTCAAATTACTTAACAAATCTCAAATTATTAAAAAAAATCTAAAATTATTTTAAAAATCTCAAATTATTTAAAAAATCTCAAATTACTCAAAAAATCTCAAATTATTCAAAAAATCTCTAATTATATGTAAATTACTATTCAAACAGAATCAACATTAAATGAATAACTCTTGCATTCTGTGACTGTACCTGTGAATGAAAAATGAACTTTTTCACAATATTCACATTTTTGGCGATGCTCTAGTACACTAACTGCACAACTCAAATGTAAGCAAACTTCCAAGATTGTCTTGTCTTTTTGCTTCCAGTGAAGCATGTGGATTTGAGCTACTGTGCACACTGTCAGTAAAACAGGACTGTCCATACAGGAGCAGGAAACACTGTATTTCCTTTCATTGTGTGTGTACTGTATATGCTTCAACCAATATATCATTGCTGTTGGAACAAAACGTATTTTTGCACTGTGAAAACTGTCTTTATATTTTGTATGTCATGACCCCTGTTCCAATAGAAATGCTCAGAAATGTCATGACATTCACTCTTTTTGCACTGACTGACTCAATTGAAAACTGAAAACAATTTACATATATAAGGCTGATATTTAATGGCTGTGTGGGCTGCTTACATCTCCAGTATAAGGACATAGCTGCTGGGGGTTTCGAAGGTGTCGAGCAGGCCCACCAGGTGTGGGTGCTGCAGGCACTGAAGAACGTTTAGCTCCCGGACCACCTGCTCACGACGCATCAGCTTCTTATTGACCAGCTTAGCAGCCACTGAACGCCTGGTCCCCCGCTGCTCACACCACTTAGCCACAGCAAACCTGCCTCTGGAACAGCAGCAAACAAACCATCAGCGTCAGGAAGCTCAGAGACTCACATGTTCCTGCAAAATCATGCCTTTACATCAGCATGTGTGTGACAGAGCTCACCTCCCAAGTTCCATCACTTCTGAATAGAGAGACTCAAAGTTCTCCTTCCACAGAATCCCATCACTGCAGGTCCCTGTTAAAAACAACAGACTGTTACCTTTCAGCAGCTCAGCAGACACAGAGGACATCAACAGCAATGGGAGATGTATTCTAAAGTCTGGATTAAACTAGTGATTTCATGTTGTAAATCCTTGTTTTCCCCACTTCAGTCACTAATGTAGTCTATTAGTCATGTCTGGAGTCCAGATTTTGCATCTTTAGTTTAGTTAGACTGCAGTTCTTTATTTATTTATGTTTACCTGAATTTCTCCCCAATGTGTTTGGTAGCCAATCGACCCGCCCATTCGTTGACTCTCTGTATCACTTGTAATGTCTCAGACTCTAGGAGGGTGCAGCCTAACACAGGCCTCCTCAGATGCATGTGAAGTCAAGCTCCGCCTCTTTTCCAACTGCTGCTGATACATCAGCGAGAGGGAGCCAACATGCTTGGAGGCAAGTGCAGGATCCCCAGTTCTGAGGGATCACTGGGCTGACACCTGAGCCAGCCAACATTAGAGAGTGCCATCTTACCCGCCCAGAGAGAGCACGGCCAATTCTGCTCTGCCGGGCCCGTTTACTGACAGCAAGCAGCATGATCAGGATTCAGTCAGCCTGCTGAGCCAGCCTGCTGACGTGGTGGTGGTGTGTTAGTATGTATTGTGTTGGTATAAGTGGATGAGACACAGCAGAGCTGCTGATGTTTTTAAACACCTCAGTGTCACTGCTGGAGTGAAAATAGTGCAGCAACCAAAAATATCCAGCTAACAGCATCCTGTGACCTTTAATGCTACTAGAGGACCAACACAAACTGTTCAGCAACAGATGAGCTGCTGTCTCTGACTTTACATCTACAAGGTAAGTGTGTCCAGTGGACAGTGTGTAACATCGTGTCTAGTCATAGTGCAACACACACTAACACACCACCACTACATCAGTGTCACTTTAGTGCTGATCCACCTGATCCACCCACCAAATAAAAGCTGCTCTGTATGCTCCTGATCACTGAAGAACTGGAGGCTAACAAAGTATACAAAGAAATAGATGGACTACAATCTGTAATTGTAGAACTACAAAGCCCATGTCTATGGTCAGTGGAGCTGATAAACTGGACACTGAGTGTAGATACAAGATCTGTGCACTGAATGTGTCCAGTGAGTGTATTCTAAAACAAGCACATACTGACATTTATTCTAGTTTATATTCACATGATGTGCATTACAGAAATAGCCTCCCAGTTTCTACCACTTTATACATCTACATACACTAAAAAAACTGTCCAGGCCAGATCTGTGCTCTGTGGTTTGTGGCATCCTGTCTTGTCCATTTCCTTTCCTACACTGATGAGAGCGGTACATCTGCAGGCCCACTTCTGCAGAATAAACAGCCGAATAAAGCTGTGAAAAAGCCCAGACTGGACATGTAGTGGAAGGTGATGACGTTTTTAGGTATTACAGCTGACATACATGAGACTTGAATGACGCGTGCACTCACCTAAAGTGTAAACTCTCAGATAAATGAAAGTTATAAGCTGTAAAAGTGGCCCTTTATTTAAATGGATGCTAAATAGAATAAATAAATAGATATGTGTGCTGAAATCATGTGTGTAATTACTAGTAGAGCTAAATATTATTATAAAGTTACTGCTGTCCCACTGTTTCTTTGTAGACATCCTCTCAGAATTTTGTAAAGTGATGGATGTGCAGAAGGACACACACCTTGTACCCGGAGGCAGGCGGATGAAGTGACTGTGCCTATGTCGTTGGAGGTGATGCAGGTGTACAGGCCACTGTCTTCGACAGTCACGGCTGAAATGCAGAGGGTCACCTCACCTGTTTCACTGGCACAGCAGAGCGCAGAGATAAAGCAGCAGAAATGATGAAAGCTGTGATCTAGTCATCATAAATATTAGAATATCAACTTTTAAACAATGCTGTCCTACTTGAACTGACTTTTGGAAAGGTCAAACTGGGTAAACATGACATCAGTCTCAGATCTAACTGATGAACATTTCACAGTAACGCGGCTCCACTAATACAGTACAAAGAGCCACAGGGAACTCTAGTGGCTGTGGACTGTAAGTGCACCAGTAGAGGATGAACAGGTTTCTGATGTGTGCACACCTGTGAAAGAGTGTGTATCGTCCTCCATCGGTCAGAGTGGCCTGGTCCGGCCCTCTCCAGCTGACTGAGGCTTTGGGCTGAGCACAGATTTTACAACGGAGCGTCACACTCTCTCCACTGTCACACACCACCTCGCTCAGTGGTACCAAGAACTCCGGGGCAACTGCCAGGAAAGACAACGACAACTGAACGTCTTTCATGTTTGAAAAAAAAAACAAACAAATGCTTTCAGTTCTTCCAAGAGCACAAGTCCACCTGACTTACCATCATAGATGTAGTTTGGATTTAGAAGCTGAAAGAGAAGTGAGGAGAGAATAAGTGAGTATGTGTTGTTTCTAAACAGCATGAAGAGGAGTTTCAGAAGAGAGGAGTGAAGCACCTTCACAGAAACCTTATTGGCCGGTGCATCTCTGGACCTGCGGTGACCGTTCTCCTGCCTGCAATCTCTCCTGCCCTCCTTCTCTCTCTTCTCTGACTTGCGGCGAATACGGAGCGCTGAGTGCCACGAGGACGATTTCCTGCAGTCACATTAAAACAGGCAGAGAAGCAGCTGTGTCAGAGTAATAAACATGTGTCTATGCAGAGGTTGTACAAAAAACTAACTTAAAACAACAACACTCTGACTTTCTAACGCAGCTCTAAAGCCACTTTTAGCTAGAAATAAGCTTTCATATTTCATTTTTGAAAAGTGGCTGTCATGCTTTTTAACAACCAGCATTTATTCCTTTCACTCAGAGATTCTGGACCTTTCTAAGATATACACAAAAGGGAGGAGTCAGACGAAAGCTGAAACCCTCTTATTTCAAGTTGCCCTTTATGCCCACACTGAGCTGCCAAAAGCTTCAGCTTCACACAGAACGTGTTCCACTGGAGTAAGTGTTGAAAACATCATGTCTTTTATTACAAAGCCTGTTTGAGTAAGTGCAACAGAAAGGCCACCTCATCTGAGTTACATAAAGTCCCTTCAGTGCTGCGCAGCATGGGAACACATTCTGAAAGTGCTACATTTTTGTGTTCAGCAGTAAATTGTAAACACGTATTGTTATATTACAAATTCTAAAATGTTCTGCTTTAGCAGAATCATACAAATACAGATGACTTTACATCCTGAGGCCCAAACACACTCTTTTGCTGATTCGATTCTATTTTTGTCAGGAAGTAAGGAAGTAAACTGACCACATCCTTCCTCTTTAATCCTTTTTCAAAAAGCAGTTGGTACAAAAACAGCTTTAAGTCAAATAGGACTGCATTTAAAATAAAGTACAGCACCAGTCAAAAGTCTGGATCTACATGACCGGAAATACGATTTGTAAAATCTTTAAAGACATTTTGATCAATCTGAATTTCATTTAGAAGGGAAATATGAAGTACAGTCATGATATCAGTCTAATGTACCTTGTTAATGTGTTTAATGCAGTTAGCTCTAAACTACGTTAAGCTGTAATAGATGACCAGTATTTGACTGTAGTCACCCATGTTCACTCATAATACAGTTACTCTAACTGTCTTAAAGATGGTGAGGAAACCTGTCTCACTCAGTCGGCATCTTGTGAAGTATAAAAAGTAGGTGTGTCTAAACATTTGACTGGTACTGTGCAGAATCTGGATGAATGGACTGAGACAGGCTCTGGTGAATGATGGTGTCCGTACTTGAGGGCTGTATCGGGGTAGTCGGGGGTGCTGGTGGAGGTGTGTCCCAACACCATTCCTGGGATCCAGCCCTCGGCGGCGGGGCCCTGCTCTGTTCCCGCTCGAAACACCAGGAACATGTTTTGCTGGTTGGAGGCCAAAATCTGCACCACCTCACCCTGATACACACTGATTTCATCCTCTTTCACAGCCACATAGTCCTGGGTCACCAGCATGGTGGATACACTGCTACTGCTGCTGCTTTCACTCTGAGGGGACAACATACACACACACACACACACACACACACACACACACACACACAGCATTATGATGAGACTACATACAAACAATCTTATTTTATCATCTTTAAAAATATGATTTTATGAAGAAATGATTAGAAATGACCAGCCTTTGAATTAAAACACTAACTTATGTATTTCCCATAATGCAGCATGAAACTTTCAATAGACACACACTTTTTGCCAAAGACATTACCTGACTAATAACATCCTAACACATGCACACACCCACAAAGCAAAAAAGCTGTCAAACTACATTAGACACTGAATATGCAGAAGAACAGAGTGAACCTTCAGAACACAAAGCGA
The DNA here is from genome assembly GCA_036984385.1 of Crenuchus spilurus. NCBI lineage: Eukaryota > Metazoa > Chordata > Actinopteri > Characiformes > Crenuchidae > Crenuchus > Crenuchus spilurus. The sequence continues at coordinate 11,040 of BRDA01009986.1, forward strand.
GATGAGCTTCTTTTCAGTAGTTAGGAAGCCTCTTCCAGAGTCTGCCCTACTCAGAAGAATCCAGCTTTAGTCAAGCCTACACCTCCAGAAAAGGGGCAGCGGGGAGAATGTTAGTATGGGCCTGGGTTAGTTTGCCTGTTTTTGTGTTATAAACCTGCATTCATTCATGTGAAGAAGGGAGAGTGAGAGCAAAGCAGAATCTAGTAAGAAGAGCACACGTCTATGGGTTTGTTGGCTCACTAGTGAAGTTAGCCTCAAAGTTAGTAGGTAACAGTAGTGAAGCATACACAAGCCCAGGCCAGTTAAAGTCCACAGGAGCTGGAGAGGGTCTTCTTTGGATCCCAGGTCGAGGCACAAGTTAGTAGGAAGCCGGAAGACGCACACTAGGCCAGCAAAAAGCCCGGGGCGGAGTCGGGCCCTTACCCCATTGCTATGTGTGGAGTGCAGGGACTGCTCACTGGTGGAGGAGCAGGTGCTGATGCGGTCTGCTTCCTTGCTGTGACTCGAGTGCCTGCGCTTCTGGCTGGAGCTGCAGCTCGGCTGAGGGTCGTCCCGTTCTGTGTAGGCCCCAGAGGGGCGACCAGGAGTTGAGGCAGGCATAGAGGCCCAGAATGGGGAAAAGGGAGTGGGGCTTTGAGGGCTCAAAGGTGAAATCAGAGGCGAAGGGAGGCCTGCTCGAGGCCTGGGGAGGGCCAAGGGCATCGGGGCCACAGTGGCCCTGGGGACAGGAGCCTCGGCCGGAGGGCACGTACCTGAAGTTCGGCTGTCTGAGCCAGGGGGGTGATGATGCTGCATGGGTTGGGGAAGCCGGGAAGAAGGCTGTGGAATTCTGGAGCTACGAGAGCGTGAAGCTGAGCTGCTGCCCCCAGGGAGGCCACTACTGCTGCTTGGACCACCCGGACCACTAGCCCCCACGTGGTTCCGCTGGTACTCAATAGGAGATGTTAGTGCTGAGAGACAGACACAGTCAAAATAAAAGACAGAAGAAAGCAAATTCAGAATGAACAATAATTACTAAGAACACCATCCCACCATAAACACTACATCGCTGCCAGAGAACAATGACAACTCTGGCAAATGGTAAAGATCAATCAACACACAACAGTGGGCCAGCTAACGTCTAGAATGAACACTGGAGCAACAAGGAAAGTGATGGGGATCACAAGCCAGGAACACAGCTGTCTTACCATTCAGGAAATTCCTCTGGTTCTCCAGGATACTGCTGATCTGCTGAACCCAGGTTTGACAAACAGCTGGACTGGATGAGTGGAGGATGTAGTTTTCAGTGCCTCCTGCGGACGACCTTGAGGTCAATGTGAACTTACAGGGGTCGTTGTCTGAACTCTCCTCCAGTCCCAACCAACTGACCTATTATACAGAGAGAGGGGGGGAGAGAGAGAGAGAGAGAGACAGAGGGACAGAGAGAGAGAGAGAGAGAAAGAGAGAGAGAGAGAGAGAGA
>BRDA01009986.1:25323-38523 GCA_036984385.1 Crenuchus spilurus
TTAATCCGTGTCAGCCGGCCAATATACAGTATACTTTAATATGCTAAATAGTGTGTTTATATGGGTTTTTAAAACATAAACGAGACGACGACGGTACTCGTGTAGGCTGGCGGCTAAGGAGGACAGGAGGACGGGTGTACGTGTATGGCATGGTTACACTTATCATATGAAAAGTTAAAGTTAAAGTGTATCTAACTTTCTTGTTCACCTTTTGCTGTCTTTGTGTCACTTTCACTAGCACTTTCACTTTCACTGGACAGCGGTCAAAGGTAATGACTGACCTCTTCTTCTACGCTAGCATCTAGGGGATGCTACGACGCCGGGGCTCATTCCTTCCCTGACTGTGTAAGTAAAAGTGAAAGTGCACAATCACTGGCCAACGTGCTTGCACACAGAGGAATTTCACCTCACATTTAACCCATCTGTGCAGTGACAGACACAAACACCATTTTTGATGGTTTCCCTAATAAATACAGCCATCCACTCTGACTGAGGTGGTGTGTTCCATCCATAAAGTCACATCAACACACACCCTTCACCAAATTCAACAAAAAAAACTTCACTTGAGCTGACAAATGTATCCCAATTATAGGGCTGGCGTTCCAGTGCAGCGGGAAATTCCACTGAAGCTGATTAACAGCCAGGTCAACCTATTTCTGCTGTAAGCATCACACAAAGCTCTGCTTCCTAAAAGGTGAGACAGCTCCAGAAAAACAGATGGCATGCAGTGACTAACAGCACAACAGGCGCCATTCCAGCACTCAAACAAACAGCACAGCAGCTGGAACACAGTGACAAGTACCAATATAGAAAGAGTAGCACAGCCACACCACACTTTCTATAGTACTGCACTGGAAAACCTGTCATAAATAACAATCAGGCCACGCAGACCAGAACGAGCACATTAATACAATAAATAAATGAATGAAAATAAGAAAACAGACCCTAACAGACAGACTCCTCCACACATATAAATAAATATAAGATTTAGACTAATGCAACAGCTGTCTGAGAAAGAGATAATTATGTCCTCTGGAAGTACTCCACATACAGTGGAATGCAAATGTTTGGGCACCCCTGTTAAAACGCCAGGTTTCTGTCATTTAAATAATAGACCATGATGAATAATTTCAGAACTTTTCCATCTTTAATGTGACCCATAATTTGTGCAGCTCCACTGAAATCATATAGAGGGAACATTTTAATAAAAAACTCAAATAATGTACATACAAACACCCTTATAACTGTGGGTGTGGCTGTTCAGAATGAACTAATCAATTCTAGCTCATGTTAAATAAATGTTAATACACAGCAGACAAAGTCAACAGTGTGCATCACATGAAGAACATCAGGCCCACAGTGAAACATGGTGGAGGGAGCTTTAAGCTTTGGGCTGTTTTTCTGCAGCTGGGACTGGAGCTGGGAGGGAATTACAAACAGTACAAATCAGTTCTGGCACAAAACCATCAGATCTGTACTAAAAAGCTAAAAATAAAGAATAATGTCACCTTTTAGCACAATTATGACCCAAAGCAGACCTCAACATCAACAAAACTGTGACTTTGCCAAAAGATAATGAAACTTTTAGAGTCAGATTTGGGGATTTTTCCATGGCAGAGTGGGCAAAGACTGCCAAGTCCAGATGTGCCATGCTGAAAGACTGCTGCCCAAAAAGTCTGAACGCTGTCATACATTCAAAGGGCATTTCAACAAATTATCCGTTTGAGGATGTCCAACCACATTATTTTAGTTCTGTACCCTAAAAGACTCAAGTTTCTTTTTCTTTTTTGCTTCTTTTCTTTTACCCGATTTTCTCCCCAATGTGTTTGGCAGCCACTCAACCCGCCCATTCGTTGACTCTGTCTATCACTTGTAATGTCTCTGACTCTCGGAGGGTGCAGCCTAACACAGGCCTCCTCTGATGCATGTGCACCTCTTTCCAACTGCTGCCGATACATCACTTGCTGGAGGAAAGCGCAGGAGCCCCAGTTCTCATGGATCACCTGGCAGATGCCTGAGCCAGCTGACATGACTTAGTAGTGCTGAAGAGAGAGCCATCTTACCCTCCCAGAGAGAGCACGGACAATTTTGCGCTCTTGTGCCCCGGCTGCCTTTCAGTTAATTTTTCAGTGGGTGTTACGTCCTGTGACGGTTGGGGAGTGTTTCTCTTTTCTGCTCTCTCTCTCTCTCTGGCTGCTCTTAGGTCGCTGCTGCGCGCTGGATGATTGCTGCGCTGCGTGGATTGGTCGATCTGTGTAAAGTGGATGTGTGACTCCGCCTACTGCTGAGTGGATCAATTACCGGCCTGCTGCCCAGCATTCTCCACTGCTTCTGATTGGCTTAGCCTTATTGACTAGGCTAATAAATAGTCTTTTTGTTTAGCAGTCTGTGAGCTGCCTTTTGTCTGGTCTGACGTGCTGCTCCAGTGGGCACCCGCCATCTTAGACCAATTTGTGTGTGTTGTTCATCTACAGGATTGTAGGGGTGACCTGCCTATTCTTTTGCACTGTCCATTTGCCTCTGTTTTGGAGAAGAGTAGGTAGGTCAGATTTGTGTATTTTCTTTTCTTTACTTTAATTATAGTGAGTTAGTTCTTTTTGTTTTAGAGTGTTTTGTTTATTGTTTTGGCCTGAGGTCACCCTGAGTTATCATCCTGTTTTTGATTATTGGGGTTAATTTGAGCCATTCAGAAAATAAACCCGTGTTGAACATACTTGATTCTAGTGTGGTTGTTGGTCTGAGGGTGAGTGGGTGCTCACTTTAAAACACCTTTGTTGCGTCTTTCCCTAGAGGACGTAACAGTGGGACTGTACTGAACATAGGTGGAGGCTGTCTTACCTTCAGACGTCTCCTGGGGCCATATTGTACTCTGCAAGCCTGACTGAGTCATATTCCTTTATTATGGCCGCTGCATTGTAATAGATATCATATGATGAAAAACAATCTTAACATGGTTTTGGACTTGTTCTGGTCTCAGCCACTCCAGGTCCCCTCTGAGTTGGACTTAATGTGTCTTACTGTGTCTGAGTGATGGCGTTCTAGTCCTCTATGGCATCATTCCACAGTGTTTTGGTGCAGTTTCACTATTTCTAGCATGAAGGTAGCTTTAGTGTGATCGGTTTGGGAGAGAAAGCCCAGTCTGGTAAGCAGTAACAGAAGTGGACATCACATGACTGTTATCAGCACTAACCTCCTCCACGCTCTCGTCCTGAGGTGTGGCTGCGCTGTCGTCTGAGTCTTTCTGAGAGGCACCGTCTGCGTTCTTGCGTACATCGCGGCTCTTCTTGTGTTTGTGTGCCAGCTTCTTCACGTGACCATCCGCCTTGCCGCTGCTGAGTCTCCGAACTGGACTGGTCAGCCATTTGCGCAGAGTGTTGCCTGGTCTCTTTCCCCCTGGAGAGCCCTGCAGGTGTCCGGGCTGCAGAGTGGCGCTGCCTGACAGACCACCATCATTACTGGACACAGACAGCGTGTCTAGAAGAAAAGGAGAAAGGAGTTAATCATGTCATCTGATCTCAAGTGCTCTCTTTTCAGCCTCACATCAGGTCTCTGGTCAAAACAGCCTTTTTCTATCTGTGTAAGATTGCTTGTTTTTGTCCGTCGCTCATCACGAGAGACACTGAAACTCTGGTCTATGCTTTCATACCATCTCGCTGTAACTCACCTCACATCCTTCCTAACAGAACCACTCAGTCTCTTCAGTCCAAAACGCTGCTGCCAGGTTAATCTCTCACTCCAAAACAATCAGCTCAAATCAGCTACACTGACTTCCTGTTCCGCTTAAACTCCTGTTACTAACATACACATCTCTACATAGTCTGGCTCCAGTCCACTTAGCCAAGCTTCTGCATCCTTACTGTCCTTCCCCACACTTATGTCCTCTAATTCTGGTCTGATGATTGTTCCAAAGTTCAAACTGGTCACTGTGGGGCGCAGATCCTTCAGTGTCATGACCCACAAACTTTGGAAAACTTCACCTCAATTCTTCTGAGACTTCCCCACGCTATCCTCCTCCAAGACACTCTATTTTCTCTATTCTCTCTTCACTTTCATTCTTCTGCTCAGTGGTGTTTCTCTTCACCCTGTAAAGCAGGGTAAAAAAAAAAGGTGCTACACTACCAGGCAAAAGTTTAAGAACATCCCAATTTTCCAGTCATTTACGGCAGCTGAAGTCTAATGAAAAGCTTGAAATGATACAAAGGTAAGTGGTGAACTGTCAGAGGATTTACCCCAAACTGACAATTAATGTAATTACAGAATTATACACAAAGGCTTCTGTCAGGAACAGGAAATGTGTTAACAGGTAAAAGCTGATCTGCAGTAATGGAGGGAGATGAAGCCTTGAAAGCTGGTGTTACTAATTCCTACAGAGTGAGAGGCAGCCTGAGCTGCCACTACCACAGCATTCTGCAGTGCCATGCAGTGCCGTCAGGTATGTGCCCAGTGTATCAGGGGTTCATCCTACAGTAAGATAATGACCCAAAACATCAGTCCAAGCTCTTCCAGAACTACCTCAGTAAACAACAACAAGATGGTCAGCTTGAAAACATGGAGTGGAGCACAGTCTCCAGACTTAAACCCCATCCAGCTGATATGGGATGAAGTGAAAAGCAAAGCAAACCTACAAATGCCAACATTTATGTGACGTTCTGCAGCAGATTAGTGAAGAACTGTCTGAAGAATGTTTGATGTCTGTTGTAGAAAGAATGTCACGAGTGTGTTCAGCTGTTATATCTGACAAAGGTGCAGCTTTGTGTCCAAAGTTTAGAAATATTGGGAAGCAAAAATTATTATTATTATTATTATTATTATTATTAATAATAATAATAATAATAATAATAATAATAATAATAACACATTATGGCTGTGTATTGGCAATGCATATCATATAGTCTTCTGTAAAAAATAGTGCACCCCTAGTGAATTTACATATTTTGCTGATTTTGTGAGTGAAAGATTTTGTGAGTTTACCTCAAAGAGTGAAAATATTTTCTGCACATTTTCCTGCAACTTAAGATGCCATAACTTTATTTTTATAAGTATACATTTATAACGTCATCATACAGTGGTACAATATCTAATACACTGCAATACTGTAATAAAGGTCATATGTTCTTTTTTTTAATCCAATTTTAGGAAAACTGTCAGCGGTCCACTACTTGTTTGCACTGGACAGTGAATCTGTTGTCAGCCACCAATCTTTACACAAAACTATCATGGCTGCTGAATTCAGTGTCTCAAAACCCTGTGATACTTAAGTGTATGAACACTGTCCTGCACCTGAATCATGCTCATCATGCTCAAAATAGTTTTGAAAGCTATATGTCTCTTGATAGGCATGTCAGACACATAGTACCAGTCAGAAGTTTGGACACACCTTTTCATTCAATGTTTTTTTTTTGTTCCTACACTGTAAATGAACACTGAAGTCCTCCAGACTCTGAGTGAACACATACAGAATCATGTAGTAAACTTAAAAGTGTTAAACAAACCAAAACATGTTTTAGATTTTACTTCAAAGCAGACACACAACTGATGTCTCAAACACATTAAGAGGCAAGAAATGCAAGTCATGAACTCTGGACGAGACACAGCTGTTAACTGAAAGCCATTCCAGGTGACTACCTCATAAAGCTGACTGAGAAAATGACAAGAAAGCTGCATCTAAGCCAGAGGTGCCTACTGTGAAGAATGTCAAATATAAACATATTCTGGTTTGTTTACTTGTTTGTTTACTAAATAATTACAGATGTGTTTATTCATAGTTTAGATGACTTTAGTATTAATCTACAATACAGAAAATTTTTAAATCATGAATGTCCAAACTTTTGACTGGTACTGTGTATCTCTTGTATGTAATATTCCAACCAAAACAGAGGCCACAAAAAATATCAAAAGGTTTTTGAGTGCAAATGTCATTAGCAGGTCTAAACCATGTTAAACACTGCTAGCTTAAACAGCTGAAGTGGTCTGTATCTGCAGAGATAAGTGTAGTGTATCATCTCCACAGATTGTGAATAAGCTGAATTGTCATTGTGATCACTGAGAAATCAGGCTGAGATACGGCACTATTAACAAAAGGTATTTTTGGAGGACTTTTTTATTTTGTCCTCAAAACAGTCCATTCTGTTTATAAATCCTGTGCTGTCCTCTAAAATGCCACAGCTGAATAGTGTCTTATGTAAAGCTTGCGTAAGGCATTCTACGCTGTATTGATCTCTATACAGATCCACCTCCACTGTCTCTGCAGGCTGTTCCTTAGGGACATGTGGGAGCCTGGCCATGCAGAGCAGTTAAGTAACACTTCAGATGAAGATTTGCTAATTGGGTTCTGTTGGGAGGTTTTATAAATAAATGGGTTTGTCAGTAATAGATAAAACGGCAAGAAAAACACAATTACAGCGGCTAAAAAGATCAGTAATCAGTATCAATGCATTACTGTTCAAATGTGCTGAAAGGTTTGCATTAGGGATGCCCCGATACCGATACCAGCATCGGGTATCTGTCCGATACCACGTGCGCGTACTTGTACTCGTATTCATAAAAGTGCTCCAATACTACAGGATCCGATACCAGCTTGATGGGAGCTTCGTTTCCTTCTAACAGACAGTATTAGTTTGCGCCACAAAATAAATAAATAAATAAAATTTAAAAAATAAAATTCAAAAAAGAAGACGTTGACTACGTACCGTAGCCGAGCTGAACAAGCCACTTAACGGCAGCGTGACTTTAACCAGCCCGGTAGTAGAGAAGGAGCAGCTATGTCAGCGGTGTGGAGGTATTTCCAAGTGAATGAAGGTGACAAAACCAGTGTTAATTTTGTTAACGATAATTATGACGAAAAATATTCGTTGACGACCATTTTTTTCACGACGAAAACGAGACGAAAACTAAATAAAAACTAATATTTTAAAACGAAAACTATGACTAAAAGTATTAGACTTTTAGTCGACAAATAAAAACGAAACGAAAATGTCACAGAATGACAAAAATAATGTTTTTGTCCAGTAATCCGCTTTTTAAAGTAAACCTGCCACACGTCTGACTTCCTCAAAGCACGCTAAGCTCCACAGTCAGTCAGTCAACAACACAACGTGCTGACGTCACAGCCGCAGCTTCGACGGAAAAGAAGAAGCGATTTATGGAGTAATTTCACTTTCGCTGCCACACAAAACAAAACAAAGCAAAATTTGTGGATGTAAAATAACTGGGAAAAGCACTACTAACCTCAAGAGGTCCTCAGTTCTCACCACCACGAGCTTTACAAAAAGGTAAGCTAACGTAATGTAGCTAGCTAGTTCGCTAACGGTGATGATTATGTATATCTGATATGTTTCATTTTTGAATGTTTCAGTGTATAAAGGGGAAATGTGTAATCTGTTATCATTATCTTAGGTGTTTAGATTAAATAGATCACAAACACGTCTTAACTGGAGCCATAAGACACACATACAGGCTCAGTTTCATTTTCATTTTAAGTATTGATATTTATTAGTTCTCTTATTGGTACTTGGTATCGGCAAGTACTTAAATGTAAGTACTTGTACTCGTACTCGGTTTTAAAAAATGTGGTATCGGTGCATCCCTAGTTTGCATAAACAAAAAAAAAAAAGTCGCTTATATAAACATACTGTCATATGGAGGAGTAGAAGCACATGCAGGGTGAATATCTTTATTAATGTAAATACTTGATTGTGAAACACTCTGGTATGTGACTTGGCTGTGAAAAGACCTGAAGACAATGTGTGCTGAGAACACATAATATCAATACAGTGACTGACGAGGACTGTGACACACAAGGGAACATTTAGCTGAAACAATCACACAGGAGATGGGGAACCAGGGCTGTGGAATATCAAGACAGGTGAACACAATAACATGGTGGAGGCAGGACCAGGGCATGACGGAGCACATGAAAGACGTAAACAAAGACAGACGCGAGGCTGTGACTGGAGGCTTCACACATATTCACACATCTCATTAAAAGCTGATTACACTTTGTGTGCAGACACTGTTCATCACTGCAGGTGTAAATGAACACTAAGTGAATACTTTATAACAGCACTTGGTAAATTTCTGTGTTTTAACAGCTGAGTAATACTAAAACTAAAACTAAAGCAGTTCTACTAACCAGCATGAATTGTCCTGTAGTTTAACCACTATAACCACTTCATCTCAATTCAGGACACATCCAACACTGGACAAAATGCCATCAATAACAATACTGACATCATGGCATAAGCAGTCATGTGGAGATGTCACCATACTGGTGAATTTCGACTCTTGTTAAATAAGAAAAAATCCTAAACATTTAGCTCATCAGTGAGTTTAGACAGTGAAGACAGCCTGAAGGCTTTGCAACAGGAAACACACTTGCTTACAATTAGGATAAGGTGTTCTGTTAGGCAATGCCAGGTCATCATTTTTTATTTCTAGAACTTTCAATAACTGTACACAAGCAGACGTCTTTTCATGACATCATGATTATTTTCTTTGTTTAGGTTTGTTACTTCTCTGAGGAGGACTATACTGAGAGAGTGATGATGGGAGTCTGAGGTAAAGCTCAATCTTTTGTATACACACACAGTAAAACTTATTCAAATCTGATTCTGTAATCAAAATATTTACTCTTAATAAATATACTGAATATCTGTACATCTAATTTTGCTGGTTATCACACATACATTTGTTTATTTGGTCAGACAGTAGTTTTTTTTTGGTTTATCAAGCAGTTTGCATACTATGAAACAATGAGCTTTTCATTCAAAAACAATGTTCTGTGGCTGGTTATTCTGCATGTCAGTCAAATGGTCCCTTTAGGTCAAAGCAGGTCATGAGCTGAGTAGTGAAATTCATCATCGATTGTCACAGTTTAGTGACAGAGACACAGCAGATGTGAAGCTCATTGGTAAAAATGTGTCAACCTCAGTGGCTTCATTCAAGTTCACTGAATTCCTGGCTTGCAAAGTGGACCTGGGATTTCCCCAGGACTCATGTAACATATGACCAGGGAGTGATATGACAGGGTATTGATCATCTGTGTTAATAAATATAAAGCTCAATTTTTGTATAACCACATGCCCATTAAAACCAATAATGCTGAAATGTTAAAGCAACAACCACAGATAAATATACAACATTGACATTCACAAGATATATGTTTTAATATTTGAAGGAGTCAGAAAACACTACAATAACAATCAAAAATAGGTATTTTATTTTATTTATATAATATTTATTTAACTGCTATCATGGCTTTTGTAATACTGACACTAAAGAAAGTTACAATATGATAATGAATAAGACTTAAATGGTTTACTGTGAGTGTCCTGACTTGTCCTAGTTTCAGATATTTTTGTGGGTGTTTTGATGGATGGTTGAAATCACAATAGCAAACAAATTTAACCAAAATCAGACAAAATAAGGGAGACAAAAATACACTGTAAAGCATCTGGATACATCAAACAATGCAATCTGGAATTTCTCCAGATCTAATATAGATTTTAATCAATATGGCACACATATTGTGATCTTTACTTACATATAAAGATTCAGAAGACATACCTAGCCCTTTGTGGATGCACAGATCAGCTAATGCAAACCTAACAGATCCTGTGGTTGATTAAATAAGAATTCATAATTGTATCTAATTGTGCAGGATGTCTTATAAATCATGCATGTTCTTCTAGAAAGGTTTAGGACTGCAGTCAAACTGATGCTAAAGATATACTTTATCAAACCATCAAGCACAAACACACCTCCACACCATTACTCTTCTGAAAATGCGGCCTGTGATTGCAAATACCAGGTCAGAATATGACGAATTCTTCCATTCAGAATGAGTCAGTCTACTAAAACCACAGATTATAATCTTATTTCAGGTGTGTGTGTGTGTGTGTAAGCTACATGCACAAGCTTCACCACTCTGCTGTGAGAAACAGGACGTCATTCATCTGCAGCAAAAGGTGTTGCATATGCAGCCACTTGCAGGCCTGTAATGTGTTGCATTAATAACCCAATCTTCTCTTCAGCAGTGTCACTAAGACCATATAGAGCCCAAATCATAATAAATTAATATTAGAAATGGAAGGATTGATCGGCTATGTATTGGTATCAACAGATTTTCAGCACAAATGTGCAACTAGCCAATCTGACCCATTTTATGTGAGTTGCTGCAGCATTGCATGAGTTCACAAGATACTGTAGTTCTTCTTGCAACCCCTAGAAGATAATGCAGACCTCATTCACGGCTTCAGAAACCCAGTAAAGCCAGTGCTGAAATTCACTCTAAATGACGACCTGTTCTTCACCGTATGTGACTGATGTTTTACAAATGTGTTAAACTAACATTCCTCACACTGGAGTAAAGACTTACCGCCACTAACTGGATAATCACTCAGCCCAGTTCAGTGAGTATCAGGATGCAGCAGAGACAACAAACACCACTAACCACACTTGAGGTCCACAGTACAGTTCTGTACAGGAATTCACAAGCTCTCGCGGCTGGTTTGACAAGATTTGAAATTGTGATTGACTCCAAAAAGCTGAGTACACTTCATCTTGAGAAACAGGGCTTGAGATAATACTAAAGCCCTGCATGATGATGCATTGGCTAAAAAAGTTAATGTGGCATCCAGCTCCATGTACAATCACTAGCGATTGGCCAGTTGTACTGAAAGACAATCAGCAATCAGTATCAACCTCAAAACCACTAATCTATCCATCTCTAATACATCACAATTACCTTCATGTAGTGACAAAAAACACAATCACCATCATATGGATGAAGGAACTGAACGAGGCTTTCACATGTAACAATCTGTCTGCAAACAAAGATCAGATTCATTCAGACTGTGGTCTTCTCTGTGGTTCTTCATGGATGTGAAGCTGCACATTAAAAAGGCAGAACAGGAAGAACTCTGATGCTGCCTGTTGGTGTTGGAGATCATTTTTAAGACCTTGGACAGCAAGGAAAGCAAATAAATCAAACCTCACCTTTCACTAGAAGCTCAGCTGACCAAACTGAAGATCTCTGATTGTGGACACATTGTGAGAAGACCCCGTTCACTTGAAGATTCTTACAGAGGTGCTTTATAATTCTAAAGAAAATGTCAGGACATCTGTCCATGAACTGAATCTCAAGAGAAGGTGTGTCATGCAGCAAGACAACGACCCTAAACACACAAGTCGTTCTACCAAAGAACGTTTAAAGAACAGTTACTGAAATGTTTAGCTACAGTTATTGCTGTAAAGGGGGGTCACACCAGATACTGAAATGTTCACATACTTTTGTCTCTCACAAATGTCATATTGGATCATTTTCCTCAATAAATAAATGAGTAAGTCTAATATTTGTGTCTCATTAGTTTAACTGGGTTCTCTTTATCTACTTTTAGGACTTGTGTGAACATCTGATGATGTTTTAGATCACATTTATGCAGAAATATAGAACATTCTAAAGGGTTCACAAACTTTCAAGCACCACTGTATGGTGTAACAGTGGAAGAGGAAGAGGGTGGCCAGTAACCAGATGGACAGATACCATTAGAGGAATCACGAATGTGTTATTAAGCCTGAAGAACCAAAGGGAAGACAGGATGCTCTGGAGAAACACGATCTATTGGGTTACAAGGCACTTAGTAATAATTGTACATGCTATGTATACTTGCTGTTGCTGCATCTAAAAGGCTAACAGCTAAAATAAATGCTGATAAACATAAGCCTTCCCTATCGAAATGAATGCAAGCTATAGTTTGTTGCATGCTACCTACGTGAGATGGTTTCCAAAATTCCCTCATTTAAATGTGTTTTTGGAGGAAGGAAGTAGGTGTCTGAATGTGCACCTGAACAGAGGCAGCTTTCAGCACTACTGCTGGATGAAACTGGGCAATCGGCCCCGCTGGATGACTCCTCTGTGATTGGTGGCATTGAGGAAAAGGGCCAAACAGTATAGTTACAGAATAATAAGTCAATTATATAAGTTACACACACACACACAAGTCAATATGATGAATAATAATGAAATGATTGTGGTGGATAATTATATTATACCTGTAATTTAAACCAACTATTTTAATGTAGACAATGTAAAATGAATTCTATGTTGTGGCCATAAACAACCATTACAGAGAGTGTCCAGAAGAGGATGCTGTGGAGTCTAGAAGGAAAATTTCCATTGTTCAAGCCAAAAATAGGTCAGTTGGAATTTATTTAAATAATAATTTAGCTTTTCAATTTATTGGCAAAATAAAATATTGGCAGCCAATATATTGTACATCCCCAGTATATCAGCCCACATTATATACGTGAGCTTGTCCAGCATGAGTATAATCCTGAATAATACATAAATATACATACATTGCAATGTTAATGTCAAAGTTTAAGGACTTGGCTTAGGCGCTCAAGTCTGGGGTGTAATAATGAATCCAATAATAAATGATGACAAACTCAGGCAAGTCTTTCTCACTGTAGCATGAGGGTAAATGACACGTCCTCACAACTATATGTGGTCAAGGAGGTCCAGCCGCTGATGAACGTAACCTATAACTATAAGCCACAGGGGTGGGGAAGTGAGTGCTGCAGTGTCTGACTCAACAACTACAACCTGCTCACTAGGTGCTGAGTTAACTCAGGTGTGTTTGAGCAGCAAAATCACAAAACCTTTCAGGGATCCAGCCCTCAAGGACCTTGGGAATTTAAGAGAAACACAGGACTCATGTCTGAGGCTTCTAAAAAACATCATTTCCAAGCAGTTTTGGAGTGAATAAAAAACCTTGCCATTATCTTGAATGTATTACAAGCAACATAGAACACTTAAAAAATTAATCAATTTGGAGTAGAAGAATATGCATCATGAAGAGAGAACGCCAGGTGAGAGCTTTCTGACCCACTGCAGTAAGGCTCTACTACGAGTCTCCATACAGCACAGACAGTACTGATCTCTGAACTGTGCCATCACATCACAGTTCTACATTCTCATTCTCTCTCATTCAATGCCACATATGGCACATGCCCATAACCTAATGTAATGTAACCTGACGTAGACAAACACATCGCTGTTATTCATACTTATTACAAAGTAAAAGACCTCATATTATTGTCATATGGTTGCTTAAATGTTTGCATGCTTTTATTCCTATTCCTCTCACATTCTGCTGTAACTGATGTCTTACTTTTGCCATCTCACTGGGCAGCACAGTT
>BRDA01009986.1:70923-78423 GCA_036984385.1 Crenuchus spilurus
AATAAATAAATAAAAAAATATTATTAAATTAAAAATAGATCACTAAAAAATAAATCACAAAATCAGATCAGAGGTGGAGAAGCGGCGAACAAACAACGCCTGCGTCCTCTCCGTGTATTGAAAAGGCTAAAGTAGACTTTAGTCCTTTCAGAGTCTCTCGCACACAGCACAAAGATGAGCAAAATGATTCTACTGCTGACCACACTGACCTTCTGTCCTCCAGCATTTAAATGCTGGAATTTAAATTTACAGCATTTTAATGCTGAATTTAAATTACAGCATTTAAATGCTGTAAATGTAATTATAAATGTAGGGAACACAGCAAACATGTGGAAGAAGGTGCTCTGTTCAGATGAAACCAAAGTTGAACTTTTTGGCCTAAATGCAAAGCGCTTTGTGTGGCGGCAAAGTAACACCTGAACACACCATCCCCACTCTGAAACATAGTGGTGGCAGCATCATGCTGTGGGGATGCTTTTCCTCATCCGGGACAGGGAAGTTGGTCAGAGTTGATGGGAAGATGGATGAAGCTAATTTCAGGGCAACCCTGGAAGAAAACCTGATGGAGACTGCAAAAGACTTGAGAATGGGAAGAATTTTCACCTTACAGCAAGACAATGACCATAAACATATAGCCAGAGCTACAATGGTATGGTTTAGATGAGTGTTTCTCAACCTTTTGCAAGCTGGGCCACCACAACACTGTTTCAATGCAGTTCGGGCCACACTTCTAACCCCTGATCCCCCCACACACACCCATGTATATGTGGTATACATATCTATATTACCAAGTTGAACTGACATCATTAGGGTCAGTCATATGAGAAATTAATAGATTTATTTGATAATTTTATCATTATAAGAAAAAATAACCTCACTATATAGATTTATATAATATCATAGATGTAATTTTTTAAATTAAAATCATTATAAATAACTTCCCTATGTCCCAAAATAAGCCTTGTAGTATGTGTGGAATATACTGTATGTCTGCATTTAAGTTGGTTTCACATCATTAGGTTTAAAAACATGAGAGTTGAACCGATGACTTTTATAATTGTACATAAAACAAATTACACAAATTTACACAAGACACATATGTGAATATGTATAAAAATACATATGTCACATTATTAATAATATTACATTTAGAATACACATGAAACAATCATGAAAATGGCTAAAATTCATAATGTTAGCCACAGGGATGTTTTTAACACTTCTCATTTCTTCTGTGGATTGTGCTACGGTCCCTAACACTGCAGCATGTAGTTGGTAATTGTGAGACGGTCCCTAAGACTGTGTAGTCAGAGCGAGCACAAGGCTAAGCTCCTGTGTCACCCGTCATAAGTGAATTTTAGTAAATTTTGTGGCTGTAGTCTGTTGTCTTGTGCTGTGCTGGTGAATCTGCGTTTAGTTAACTGGTGAGGAAAAGCGGAATTACGAATATCAAACAAGACTAATATTAATAATGACTAATATTAAACTAACTTTAGCTCAGGTTGTGTTTCAGGCTGTGCATGAGTGAGGTTAAATAGCTAACTGCATGACTAGCAGTTAAAAATAACTATCTAGGGCTGAGATAGGAAGTCTTTATAAAAACCTTTGTGAGGTTACTCTTTTAAAAGACGCGAATAAGCGTTCAGATGGATAACAGCCAGAACACAAACAAACGTGACGAGAGGACTAGAATGGTGCTATCGCGAGTGCTGTCGCACATGTATATACTAGCATTGACGTCACGTCGGTTCAGAATACTGCTCTATGATTGGTGGATTAGAAATGAAGCCCTGTGGTTGATTTGTTTGTGCGTTTTAATAATTCAATCACCTACATTTCAAAGGGAGGTGGGCATTTGCAGCATCTCCTTTATACTAATAGTCAATGAGCTGGGATGTTTCATGATTTTTTCCCCACCCCCATCCCGTGCTCGCGCCCCCCAAGGAGAGTGTCCACGCCCTCCCGGTTGAGAACCACTGGTTTAGATCAAAGAATATTCCTGTGTTAGAATGGCCCAGTCAAAGTTCTGACCTAAATATCATTGATCATCTTTGGCAAGACATGAAAATGGCTGTTCATAGACACTCTCCATCCAATCTGGCTGAGCTTGAGCTATTTTGCAAAGAAGAAGGGGCAAAAATCTCAGTCTGTATCAAAGCTGGTAGAGACATACCGCAAAAGACTTGCAGCTGTAAATGCAGTGAAAGGTGTCTACAAAATATTGATATAGGGGGGCTGAATACTTCTGCACGTTACACTTTAAAAATTTTTATTTGATTAAAATTGTGAAAACCATCATTTTCATTCCACTTCACAATTATGTGCTACTTTGTGTTGGTCTATCTAGTTGCAGTCTTTACATTAGTGACCCTGCAAGATCCACAGTCTTTCCAAAATCTTAATCCTGCGACTAGACTGTGACTAAAAAGTCTGTAGATGTGAGATGGTGTCAGACTTTAGTCTTAAAGTTAAAGTCTTTTCAGAATCTTTTCACAGTCGTTAGGTGTATGGGAGGCTTAAGACGTGACAGAGAAATGACAGAACCCAATATACACAGAACAGAACACACTGGAGTTCATTTCTCTTGCACAGTGAGGGCAGAGGGGATGGCTGTCAAAGGTAAAGGTAGTGCAGGGACAGTAAGAGGTTAACAGGGGTCAGAACAACAGCGTCTGTTCGGCTAAGCAATGTTTTCTGACAGAGCCCTACAGGCTATAACCCACACCATCTCCTCACACGTTCTGACTCACCACACACACACACACACACACACACACACACACACACACACACACACCTGTTTCTAACAGCGAGCAAAACAATGTGTAATACACACAGACATTCAACCACTCTCCACCTGCTCACAAGACACATACGCTCATATAAATCTCAGCAGAGAGCACTCATTAAGCTGTAGACATGATTTATAAGCACACAGACAGCAGCAGTCCAGAAGAGACACTACACGTCTCTCTCTTTCCCTCTCTCAGCCCTCTTTTCCTACTCTATCGTTAAGGACAGTATGGTATTGACTATGGTCTTGTGCCCCGTCTGGTGCTGTAACAACAAGATACACCTTCACAAACATAATGATGACATCCCATGAAGCCTTGTGTGAAATATGTGCTAAACCTTTGGTGGAGAGTAAGCAGCTGTACTAAAGTCACTGTCAAAAACTTGTGTAAGACAGCAGAACTGAACTGAGAAGTCTTTACCACACCAGATTTGAGTATCTGCAGCCTGTGAGGATTTTATCACAGACTCCAAATGTCTAAAAAATCCATATTCTGGAAAAAACTGATAATGGATGACCCCAAACTTTTGAGGAGTAGTGTATGTGGCTTGTGTGTGCTTTTAAAAGGGCCTCTGCAAATGCTGTTCTTACTGTGTCAGTCCGGAGAATGAAAGAAATAAAGGGATAAAGAAATAAATAAACGGCAGGGCCAAACAAGATTAGCGGCTGGCCGGCCCTCCTGCCCTACTTTTCTTCTCCCAATTTGATGCTGCAGGATTGCTCCAGTTTCCCCATCAGTCTCACAGGCTCATGGCTTTATCCATCCTCACGTGAGACTGACTGCCAATGTCAGCTGACCACATACATGCATGACCCAATATAGCAAAACCCTGCAGGACGGTTTCATTACACGTCTGTACAACCTCTGGAGAATGAACGTGTTTACACGAACAGACAGCTGCTCTAATCAATCGAGACTTTTTCTAGAGTTTGTGCTTAATTCCTGCTTTTTGTTTTTCACAGGACGGTACAAACACGGCACAAATCAATCCAACCTGACCTGACGATTTTACCAGTTTACCATTAAACACATCTCAGCGACCACAGCTTCACCATTCAGCTGTGAGTCAGTACTGAGTAACTGCTGGATGTGTCTTACTGTCACCTCTGTTACATAATCAGGTGAGCAGTACAGCAGTGCAGACTCTATGGGGAGATATAAACGTCTAGACAATGTTATCTACAAAAACAGACAAAAGTACCCACAAAACGCAGATTTTACGATGTCTGCTGGGTTTAGCTGTGAGATGTTCTTTTAATCATTGTGAATAAAAAACAGCACAAAACTAGTTTATTTATGAAGATTCAGGTCTGGAGGATGTTGCAGTACACACAGACAAGCCACTACAGTCATTTATCAGCACTCACCAGATTTAGTAGTGCTACACTTACAGCGGTTGGGTTCTAAACACCTCAGCGGTTCTAAACACCTCAACGGTTGGGTTCTAAACTGGTATGAAGGTATGGGCTTTGGTATAATTGTAGGAGGCCTGTAGGTGTTGGGCAGGGATGCATTGCTGCACCTGTTCTCCTGTACTTCTCTCTGACCTTAAGCACAGAGTGTAAACCATCACAGAGGGTGTTTAGTGACACTGAATACAGAATCTCAGCCTACTGCTTAAGACTGCAGTGTACCACAGAATCTACATAACTACTCTTCTGTTGTGTGAGTGGTATATTCATGTACATGCTCTGTGTAGTGACAGAACTGAGACATGTCTGTTTATGTGTGAGCTAAAGGACAATGTGAGTGCAGTACCTGTTTTACTTCAGCCTGTAAGTGGCGCAGTTGCACACACTGCTCCAGGTGACGGCGGTGCTGCTCGGCAGCTGCATCCAGCTCCTGCTGCTTCTCGTGTAGGAAGTCCAGCAAGTCCTGCACTCGCGTTGCCATGTCCACATCCCGATCACACAGCAACTCCACACCTGCAGAGAAAGAGAGAAATTAAACGTAAAATAGTCAGAAGTGAGGGGTTTTGGCCAAATTATCAAACACTTTAACAACTAGTGGAGTAAAAGAAGTTTATGTACAGGTGACTACCATGTTACAGTACAATTAGAGACTATAGCAAAGCCCTTTAAAGCAAACCTGTGCACACTTGATGGCTATCTTTGCAGCCTCAGGCATTCATTTCAGCCAAACCAGTCTTCTATATTATTAAAAGAAGGGAGACCTACAGTATATACACAGAACTACAGGCAACAGAACACTTCAAAAACACATGTGCTGTAAAAATCTGACAAAAATGATAGTTTGTAGTGTTTAAATTACAGTATGCTATTACATGTGCATATGTCCATAACAAGAGGGGCTTTCCTTCAGACACCTTTACCAGCAAGCTGATTGACTTCTGTTGTTGAAGGGTAGAATTTTGTGCAAATCAGACACCATGTTGAGCATTACGAGCGTTCCCATTCATTCTTCAACCACAGACCTGCCTCGTATTATGTCTCATGCTACAGTTCCTTTGTCGAATTTGTGTTACTCCTTCACTAATCCTTTATCAGTTTCTGACCACTCAGACACTCTTGTCTGGATGATTTTGGTTGTGTTGAGAATGATCCACCACCAAAGTGATATCTGGACTCTAGGAGCCGAGGTCAAAAACTGACAAGTGATGAATGGAGTAGAAGGTGGCTAATAAATTTTTCAGGCTGTTTTGCAGACTGTAACTGAACTCCTGTACAGTCGACCTGTAAGGCAGGTGGAGTTCATAATGTGGTCAGTGAGTAGAACTACAAGGTGGAGGCTTTTAATAAAGTGGACTTCAGGCACTGATTTCAGACATGCTTGCAATGTCAGCTAGATAAATGGTTAAACAAACTAAATTGGACATTATTTTTTAAATGTAGGGTAACAGCATTGTATTCAATTAAATTGTATTTCTACAGTGCTTTCTATTACAGACATCAGTCTAAAGTAGATTACAAGCCTCCTAACGAGACGGCTGGTGAAGACAGTGTCAGTAATAATTTTCTAATATCATGAGGAAAACTGAGAGGAACCTGGACTCAAATCCATCCTCCTCTGGACTGCACTGGACAGCAGAACTACAGTAATGCTCACTTTCAGCATTAAAGGAAGCCAATTCTCATTTACTGAGAACACTGCTGATGAGGGTCAAATTAATCCTTTAATATCCAGTAGAAGAAAACGCCCAAAAGCAAGAAGATAACACTACTTCATCCCATCACATTAACTACACACAGGATCCTGAAAACACACCTACACTCACACACACATACACATACATACATCTTACTCACATTTCACCCCCGCTGCCCAAAGCTGCATTGTGCCGAAGTTCAGAGACCACTTCAGTGTCGCAAATGCAGACTTGTGTGTGTGTGTGTGTGTGCAGAGGTGCACAGACACAGATGTCTGGTGCTGAAATGGAATTTTGTACTGCTTTCAACTGTGTGTGTGTGTGCACTAGATAAATTCAGATCTGTGCATATGAGTATGTGTGTGTGGCCAATGCAGACGTCTAGTGATTTGGTGGTCAGTGTGTGACTATATAGGATTAGAGTCATGTGCATGCAGGCAGGGCTGCCTATGTGTTCCCCGCTGCGTGGGCTTTAGTCTGCAGCATTAGCGTCAGCCACCCCACCCCCTTTAAGCCTACTGTGGCCTGAACTCACACACATACACACACTCGTGTACGCCTGCCCTCATCAACCGGACTGACAGTGATCTACTGACTGCAGAGCAAGACATACTGCAGAAGTTACTCACGCGCACAGGTGCTTTTCCTTTTACCTCCTTTATGTGGATTTGAAAAATGCTGGACAGAAAACTTAGAAATTGGAAGATGTTCCTCATCTGACTCTAATTCTGTACTATAGAGACTGATATTGTTTTAATTCTGTACTATACAGACTGAGCTGACTGTAATTCTGTACTATACAGACTGAGCTGACTAATTCTGTACTATACAGACTGATCTGACTGTAATTCTGTACTATACAGACTGAGCTGACTGTAATTCTGTACTATACAGACTGAGCTGACTGTAATTCTGTACTATACAGACTGATCTGACTGTAATTCTGTACTACACAGACTGATCTGACTCTAATTCTGTACTATACAGACTGATATTGTTTTAATTCTGTACTATACAGACTGATCTGACTCTAATTCTGTACTATACAGACTGATCTGACTGTAATTCTGTACTATACAGACTGATATTGTTTTAATTCTGTACTATACAGACTGATCTGACTCTAATTCTGTACTATACAGACTGATCTGACTCTAATTCTGTACTATACAGACTGATTTGACTGTAATTCTGTACTATACAGACTGATATTGTTTTAATTCTGTACTATACAGACTGATCTGACTCTAATTCTGTACTATACAGACTGATCTGACTCTAATTCTGTACTATACAGACTGATTTGACTGTAATTCTGTACTATACAGACTGATATTGTTTTAATTCTGTACTATACAGACTGATCTGACTCTAATTCTGTACTATACAGACTGATCTGACTCTAATTCTGTACTATACAGACTGATATTGTTTTAATTCTGTACTATACAGACTGATATTGTTTTAATTCTGTACTATACAGACTGATCTGACTCTAATTCTGTACTATACAGACTGATATTGTTTTAATTCAATACTATAGTGACTGAGCTGACTGTAATTCTGTACTACAGAGTCTGACTTGGTGGTAAATATACA
>BRDA01009986.1:83423-85594 GCA_036984385.1 Crenuchus spilurus
CCTGAGAGAGCAAAAATTGGTCATACCCTCTCTGGGTTGGTAGATGGCGCTCTCTCCTCATCACTTTCACACTTCAATGAAGGCGTCTACTGGCTGGTCTATCAGAGCTGGGGCTCCTACGCTTTCCTAAAATGGTCGCAATTGCAACCACAAATAATCATTTGCGAGTTATATAGTTAATTAAGATAATTATTTTTTTGCTTTCTTTTTGGTTGTGTTTATCTTATCGCCATAACTATACTACGGCACTCAATCATATGGATGTTTTCGCCTATCAAAAAAACCTTCATGCTTGCGGGATTTCAACCAAAACAGGACTAGCACAGCAGCGTAGCTAAGCTGAGCTTTTATCCACTGGCGTGTAGACAATGGCGAAGCGAAATATATCAGATTTTTTCACACAATCTACATCTCTGTCGGACCTTAAGACACCTGCTCAATCCCAGCCTAACTCTGTTTGCACCTGTGGACAACTGGAAAAACGCAGACGAAGATGAACAACCGTCCACTTCCAGCAAATGTACAACCACAGACAGACATTTCAGAACTTCTTGGCTGCAGGAATTTGCGTGGCTCAGGTATGACGACATAAAGCAGACAATGTACTGCGAATTCTGTTCAAAAGCAAGCAAAGATATCACTGGAGAAACGGATTTTGTAACAGGAACGAATCATTTCAAAAAAGAGAAACACGGAGAGAGTCAAAAGCATGCAAATGCACGCAAAGCGTGCTCCGACAGAAACTCCCTTAGCTCGCGTAGTGACTCGTGCATGTCATAAAACAGCCGAGAAAGAAGTCAAAGAACTCAAAATGAAATTCAACGCAGCCTACATGATTGTTTGCATATTATTGTTTGGCACTTAAAAAAAACTATTGGCGCCTGAATTTTTTATTTTAGGAGCCACTGGCTCCTTGAACATTTTTTTTGTCTGGAGCCCTGAGTGATGGGGAGAGTCATTAGCGGATGGGATGGGTTAATTAGCCACTACTACATTGGCAGAAGGAAAAACTGGCAAAAATACTAGAAACAAAATGTAAAAAATCCTCCCAGGAGCTCCTCATGAAGGTTCTTTGGACAATGTGAAGTGTGTGTGTGTGTGTTTATTTATACACTATTTTGTCTCTACATTATTCCAAATGTGTAATTTATTCACAAATTTTGATGTAAATAAATAAATTAATTAATAATATTAATAATAATAATAATAATAATAATAATAATTATTATTATTATTATTATTATTATTATTATTATTATTTACATCTTGATTCTATTTCCATTTAACATGAAATGCTGTGAATGCTCTCTCTCTGGCTATGTGTGTGTGTGTGTAAGGTGCAGTATGAACAGAAAGGTGTTTGCACATTCTAAGTGATTTTATTTTATTTAACCACAGCAGAGAAATACAGCATTTTTTATAGACACCAGATCCATGAAATTGCCCATTGTGAGACTTATGAGTGAATCATGAGTCTTGGCAGACATGCCAACATTTAAAGAGTCATCAATATCAAAGTGGAGGCATCATCAGTAATAGCTGGTACGCCTTTAGGTTCATGCCAAAAACAGAGTAAAAGCACAAATCAGATCAAGCTCATCAGCAGCCATGAAACCCACATTTATGAAAAATCTGTTTGGGGAAAGCTGGGACTCACATCGATTGCATCCCTCTCAAAGATGCGGAGTTGCAGGAAGAGCTCCAGTTTGATCTTCCGCTCCTGAAAGAGCTCCTCCATGCGGGCCTGTGCCTCGTCCAGCTGCTGCAGGACGCTCTCGATGTGGGCCATGGAGCTGTTGTGCGGCGTCTTATTACTGGAGATGGCTGAATCTCTGCAGAATCAAATGATTTGCAGATAAACATGCAGACAACGGCAGGCAGCTCTATTGTATATGTTGTGTGTAGGGTTAAGTTCAAAAGGCTGTTGGATAAATAAGTACTAAAACAAAAAAGCAGTGCATTTGATCATATTGTGGACGAACCAAGTCAGAGATGCTTCACAGGAGGAGTAAACAAACCCTAAGAGGATGCTGGTCTGACACTCAGTCAGGAAGGCCACGCCCCCTTACCAGGGCTTGTGCCACAACATCAACCACACAAACATCACAATCTGAAACTTCCATTGGAAGCGTATACAGGAAGCTAAAATCCACGAATACATTATTATAAAT
>BRDA01009988.1:11976-28045 GCA_036984385.1 Crenuchus spilurus
ACATTTGGACACAGTGTATTGATGGTTTATTTTTAGGACTTTTGAGAAGATGAGCACAGTTTTGGATCATAAACCTCAATAGTGACTCTTCACTCTCTCAACTTAGGTCATTTTCATAGTAGTTGAATAAATAAGTCTCAAGATTAAGAGCTCATAGTTTGAAGGAATTACAATAAATTCTTTATTTATTTAAAATAATAGCATTTGCAGGCATACGTTGCTAAATCTAATGTGGACTGAATAATGTGCCAGCTAAATAAGTATGAAATCATAGTAATGACATGCTTTACTGCTTAAAGTCCACTGAGAAAAGTGCCTTCTGTGCACACACGAGCAAATAGTAACTTTGAGCTAAATAAGTATACAGTATGTTACACTTGAAGAAAGGCTAAAATAACATGAAAAACAAGTATACTATAACTTAATTTGGATATTAGTGTGAAGTAGTGTGTATTTATGTGCAAAGCACTAAACAGAAGGCTCCTGATGTAAGAGTGCTGTGCACATGTGCAGGAACCATTGGTAGTACAGCTCAGTGGGTAGAAAAAATTGTCAAAACTTACATTTCTAGCATTTTCTCCCTTACGGACAACAGCTGGTATTCAAAACAGCTGTAAACTATGCTTTTGATAGAGTTTTTGATAGTGTTCCTCTGTCGAAAATCACTCTTCTTGCCAACAAAAATGCTCTAGTATTGATTTTCATGACACCTACATAAGCTTGTCACGGAATAAATTTGCATAAACCCCAGATCAGAAAAGGCTTTGACAGTATGGCAAATACGGTGCTTTAAAAAGTCAGTGTTTCTTACATTTTCTTTGACTTTTATTTAATTTTAGACAGTATGAACCCAACATATGTCATGTTTTGTCTGGTCAAATGTATTTAATTTGTTAATATACTTCCATTCCTGCACTTCAGACCCGCAAAATATTTCAAATACAGTTGGGAGGGGGGCAATTTAGTGCTAGTAATGAGGTAAAAATAATAATAATGCGATTTCAAATAAGTGATGTCAACAGGTCACTCTAATTATAATTTAGTACAAAAGCAGCATCAACAAGAGTATTTGAGGAGCAAAGACTGGACAAAAAATCTCCAGTTTGTCAACCAATGCAAAAAAAAAAATACTGAAATGCTTAAAAATACAGAAAGATAATTAAACATTTGAAGGAATCTGGAGGAATTTCAGTGTGTAAAGGGCACAAGTCTAAACTGAACACCTGTGATCTCTGATCTCTCAGACAACACTGAACCATCATTCATCACTATTTGATGGTTATAGACATGGACCAGAAATTACTTTTGTAAACCTTTATCAGTCACTACAATACAGAGTTACATTCACTAACA
Organism: Crenuchus spilurus; assembly: GCA_036984385.1. Lineage (NCBI taxonomy): Eukaryota > Metazoa > Chordata > Actinopteri > Characiformes > Crenuchidae > Crenuchus > Crenuchus spilurus. The sequence goes on from BRDA01009988.1 coordinate 13,330, forward strand.
ACATTTAAACCTTTACTTTATAAAAACAAGTCTTATATTAACCTGAAGCAGAGTCCACTTCTCTGAGCTCAGACACATTTGGACCATCACACAGTGGAAACATGTACTGTGATCAGAACCATGAGTATTCCAGATCTTTTTTTAGAAGAAATGAACTCCATGTGATCCACAACAAAAAATAAAAGGACCATCCAGACTGTTATCAGCAACAAGTCCAAAAGTCAGGTTCTGTCATAGTGTGGGCGTTATATCTGTACATGAGATGTTAATGTATTTTTCACCAAGACAATACTAAAGCACATGCTGCACACAATACAAAGACATGTATGTAGTAGAAGGTCCTGATCTGTCTCCAATAGAGAACGTTTGAGAATTTAGAAATGGCAACCTCTGTTGTACACCTTAAGACCTATTTACAGGAAGAATGAGATGTAATAAGACCTGAAACACTTCATCGTTAGTATCCTCAGTGCCAAAAGTTTTAAGTGTAGCTTTTACCGTCCCAACGTTTTTCAGAAATTGATGTATATTAACAAATGAAATGAAGTTGAGCAGACAGACTTTTTTGATTTGTATAAAGTCTTACTCCAGCAAAACATCTATCCTAAAGGACACATTGACCAGTTTCTGTTATGACAGTAATGATATAAAGTATGAGAACATGGTAATAAAGCATGGCTCAGGTCCTCTGTAGCTGTATTTCCCTCCCACAAAACAGCACAGTCAGCTGCTCGCTTGCACTGCTTGTACTTGGGTGGCTTTACCATCTTTATTCCTGTCAAAAGAGCTCAACCCTCTCAGCAGCCAGTTGTGAAGTTTTATTGGGTCTTGTACTCTATAAAGGCCGCTCTTAAGATGAAGGTCACATAAAGTAGGTGACAGTGGCTCAGGTGTTGAAATGACCAGAAAACAGCACTCCTAAAAGAAGTTGGTGGACATAGTCAGTAGAACTGTGTATAGGCAGGACCTGGTGAAATGTATCAAAATACAGGAGTGATGATATATTGATATTACGGCTGCAAATCTTTGGGAATCGAACAAGTCGATCCAGAATCGATTCTTGGGGGTCACAAATGGATTGTTTTCCAATTCTTTCAAATCCAAACAAAATACTTTACCGTTGCAATCTCTGCAAATTGCATGAGTCACGTCCAGCCCTTTCGTACCCGGGCTGGGTTGACGGTAAAATCCAAGGTGTTTCCAAATGGTTGCTTTCAAAGACCGCGGCTTGGCTTGCATGCCTGTACATAGCCCACGCTGCTTCCTTGTTTTGCCTAGCACTACGGTGGCAGAGAAGGCACATCTGCACCCGCAAAAAAAATAGATTTTTTGAAAACGAGAATCGATTCTGAATCGTTCAATGTGAGAAACGCGATTCGAGCTCGAAGCGACTTTTTCCTGCACCCCTAATTGATATGATATGCTAGAGTAGGCAATGTGATATATTGTGATGCTTTAACAAAACTACCAGCAGTGCATCTTTACACTTCTTGTTTCTTTTGACTGGAAGAGTCTAATGGCTGAAGATAGATTACAACACTGCCATCTAGTGGTCTGGGGTTTAACCATAAATATAAATATAAATATAAATCATGAACTATAAACATTATAGATCCATACTGTTTTTGAGAATCAATATCACATAATATTGCAATACTTAATATTATCATTTTTTTACCCATTTAAATCATATCATTTATGGAGATCACAGAGAATGTTTATGGATCTATAGCTTTAGTCCAGACTAAATTTTAGGTTTTAAACTGGTGTTTGTACACATACTGAGATATAATCTTAAAATTAACTTTCTTAAAGCATTTTTTACATGAATGTAGAGTCAATATAGAACCTGTGATGTGGAAGTTTTTTAACCATTACATAGGATCTTCACACTGCTTTCATCTACCAAACAACTGTTTAAGGAACCACTCTGGGAAACTCATTTTTAACATCTAAGACAACATTTATTTAAATAATATTCCTGAATTAACAATAGTGCTACCTAGCTAAAAAGGTTTGGTTAGTAGAACATTTTCTAAATGTTCAATCTGGTTTACTAGTATGTTTTTATTTAACATTTTTTTTTACGTTTCAGTAATGTTGCTGCAACATTATGAGGACCTACAATAGGTTACAATACTGACCACATGACCAGACAAAAACATGACCTGACTGACTTTTGACCTGTCTGTGCTGAACGTTTTGCAAGTCAAATCAGCTTCTGACTCCTCCCTCTCTCTTGATGACATCATGATATTCACAACCAATGAAAACGTTTTGTTGATGTTACTTCAGTCATTGCCATAATGTTAGTGTTTAACTGGGAACGTTCTGTGAGAAACATTCCAAAAACATTCCAATTCCATAATTCCGTTATTACGTCATTTTCCATAACGTTACAGGCTAACTTTCCTGGAAACTTTTAAAAACATTGCTGAAGGTTCTTGTAATGTTCTGCATTAGCTAGGTAACATAACCCTCATATTAATCTTCACATACTAACACTGAGGGAATGATAATCAAGGCCACGTAATGTTTCATTAATATTACTTTGAGAAAACATTCAGTGAACTTTTATATAGTTACAAAGTTTTAGGAATGTTCTAGGTTATCTGTAATGAAGCTAATGTGGATGTTCTGTAGTTATGAATGTAAGTATTCTCAAACATGACTTTTTAAAGAACCAAAAGTGGCTCTTCTGTGGCATGACTCAAAGTCTTGCTGGCACCTTAAGTCTTAGTGGCACATTTATTTTTAGAGTGTACGAGGCTAAATGTTAGATTTTATGACTGTATTATCATATAAAGCACATATGTCCTGCTGATATGGTCTTTTTAAGAACAGTGCTGATTGCACATTGTTCTACTCTCCTGAATGTGTGTAGGGATGAGGTCACAAGCCTGTTAAAACCTGCCGGAGGAGCGTGTGGGGTCGTGGCTGATCGCTTCCCGTAATGAGCTGAACCTACATGATTGCCCTGCAAATGAGCAGGCACCGGACCCCTGGGTGCACGGGGCTCCATGACGACCAGGTGCTGCGTATGGATCTAAATGAAGCGTGGAGTATTTATAGTAGCTGGTCGGAGTCCAGCTTGGCAGCAGGACTGACCAGCGTGATCTGCACGTCTTCAGAGGCAGCGTTCAGGCTCTGAGCATGCTCAGTGAACTTTAACTCATCACACTTTACGCCAGTTGCACTTTTAGCCACGTGTCAAGATGTTTGGTAAATAGCCATGCAGTGGGCAGGGTTTGTGTGATTGCTCATCCATAATTAATCCTATGTGGTGGCTAAAACCTTGTTTCTCCATAGACTTCCATTGAAAATCAGCTGTTATTGGTTTATATTATATTATATTAATGTACTCTATATGCTTTATTACATTTATTTATTTTTCAGTGATACTGGGTCATTGCTCTTGCACAAGTACATAGTCAAAATCAATAAAATTTGTAGACATGACAATTTTCTGTCCATAAAATGTAAGGGGTCACTCACCTGCTGTGTATTTTTTTGGGGAAATAATCCTCTCCTGTGATTAAATAAGGCCAGTCATTAGCTAACATTGCTTGCAGCTGTGACTTGCTCTTTTTTGGTCACCTCTTCTGAGCAGCTTTCCACCTATGGAGATGGGCTCCTTTTCCCTAATATATCAGTGCCGGTCATCAGCTGTTATTTCCTTCAGCTGTGACTGACTGATTTAAGGACTTTGTATTGTGTGTTTGATACCAGTAGTCTGTGCCAGAAACCACTGGTGATCTTCTACAAGCTTGTCCTGTCTTTTTAAACAGTATTTACCTCCCATTGTCTGGTCTTTTCTTTGTTTTATCTCCTGAGGCTAGAGACTTTCCTCATTTTTCTCTCTTGTGTCTGTGTGTGTTATCCTTCCTTCTCAAGTTCATACTGTTTAGGACTCTAAATCCACCTCCTCATTCCGACTTCCTCCCTCCTTTATTTGACTCCCAGTTGCAACAATCCTTAGTTTATGTTTTTTCCCCTTTATTATTTTGCCATGCCTGCAGCTGCTCTTGAGTCCAACCTGGCTTTTAGCTTCAGTTTTTTCTTAAAACAGGGCATCAATCTAGAGAGAATCTCCTAATCTCCCTTGTCATCTCCATTGCTGGCTGTCACATTATATAAAATGTAGGATATTGGGTGTGTGTTTTGACTCCTGAAGCAAAAACCCACCACAACACTCTTCTCAGGTTACATGCACTACTCCCATTAAAATGAACAGGTGCTAATGCTAATAACTCTCCCCATGTTCATAATACAAACTGTTGCTGTCATATCAAAATCTAATTTTTCATTCAGAGGTATTGAAAAACTGGAAATGGTCCAAAATGATTAGATACTTTTATTATTAATTTCTTCTCAAGTAAAGTTTGAAAAGTGAGTTATGTGGTTATCTCACAGTGTACTTAATTAAACTGTGCATGTTACAAAGTTTCACTGATTTCACTTACTAACAATTTGAGCCAATATTGTGTTTAATTCCATTTATTTGATAACAATGTGATAAAATATTTTTTGTCTGGCATATCTGACTGAGTGAAAGTTTAGTGATGTAATTTGATCTGTGTTATTTAGGTGACTATTGAGTCATAGACATGACAATTCTCTGAACATAAAATGTAAGCGGTCACTCACCTGCTGTGCATTTTTGGGAGGCATTCTCCTCTCTTGTGATTAAATAAGGCGAGTAATTTGCTAGCATTGTTTGCAGCTGTGGCTTGTTCTTTTTTGTTCACTTTTTCTGAGCAGCTTTCTACCTCTAGAGATGGGCTCCTTTTTCCTGATATACCAATGCTAGTCATCAGCTGTTATTTCCTTCAGCTGTGACTGACTGATTTAAGGACTTTGTGTTGTGTGCTTGATGGGGAGTCTTTGACTTTGCATGTGCAGGCCTTCTCCAAGGCCTCATCCTGCCTTTTTAATCTATCTTTACCTCCCATTGTCTGTTTTTTCCTCTGTTTTATCGTCTGAATCTGGAGACTTTCCTCCAAAACAAATCGTGTTTTGAGAGAAAGTTTAGTGATATCATTTGACATGTGCTATTGTACTATTTCACAGCAGCAGTTGTAAAGTAAAGAAGCAAAGCATATCTTGGCTGATCAGCTACTGCTTTGTGTAATGTTGTAAATATGATTTCTGCTCTTGTAATGCTTTACAGTCCTGCAGGTTTGTGTTTCACAGTTAACCGAGTGTCATTGTGATGTTGGTTAAATATATGAAAGCTGAGAGTACTGAAATATACGTTCATTTAATCATGTTTGATCTGGCTTAAATGGAGTATGTAAGTGACTAGAGGACTTATAATAGCCTCTTGTATTATTTTGCAGTATGAGTAGGTTTAGTCGCCATATCTCTGAAGTAAAGAGGCAATAAAGCTTCTCTTCCTGTCACAGTGCTCTAGACTCCGCCTGAATTACCTTATTAAGTTACACATGCAGATGTATGCTAATGCATGTGGTTTTATGCAAGCAAATGTAAATAGGGCCATACAGCTGGACGGTGGGTGTTTAACTCTGCAGTAGTACAGCCTCCATTTCCATTCTCTGTCAGTGGAGCACCGTCATTAAACATACAGGTGTCTGCAGGACAGAGTGTGCCTGGAGTAAAGCTTCTGCTCTAAGATCTTCAAAATAGTAATTTTATAAGCGATGGAAAAATCTTTCCTAAAGGAACATTTTTACCACGGATCACCATTTCTCAACCATCAACACATTCACACAGAACATGTTTATAGTAGAATTCAGTATGAAGATGTTTAAGCATCTGCCCTTTGACCACTATTACAGACCTCATTCAAATCAGAACATTTTAGAAACTTCACAAGCACCGCAAATTCAGAAGGAACACAAAAAACAGGACCCTGAACCATATGAGACCATGGTGCTGGAACCAAATAGGGGCAACCCAATAGTGAACTTTACAATCAATATCAGGTTTTGATCATAAGTCACAGAACTAACTTGATGAACGTTGCATCATTTTTCAAATTTCACTATTTTTGAATTGGCAGCATTTTTAAATTTGCAGTATTTTTTTATTCATAGCATTTTGAATGTGCACCACTTTTGAATTTGTAGCAGTTTTGAATTTGTTGTGTTTTTGAATTTACAGTTTTTGAATTTACTGTGATTTTATAGATATTCAGTGCTTTTAAATTTGTAGCCTTTTTGAATTAGCATCATCATAGCAGCAAAGACCAGACAATGGGAGGTAAATACTGTTTAAAAAGGCAGGACAAGCTTGGAGAAGATCACCAGTGGTTACTGGCACAGACTACTGGTATCAAACACAAAATACAAAGTCCTTAAATCAGTGTCACAGCTGAAGGAAATAACAGCTGATGACCGGCACTGATATATCAGGAAAAAGGAGCCCGTCTCCATAGGTGGAAATGCATCATTAGCATTAGCATCAGCATCATTTTTTAATTTGCAGCTTTTTGAATATGTATCAGGTCTGTAAAGCATGTAGAATGTTGTCATTCTGATGAACATGCTTTCTGAATTTGCAGTGTGATGAGACTAACCAGCCATCATAAGACAGTTTTTAAAAATTATAGAGTTGTCAATAAAGTAACTGTTAATGTAACTTTATTTTCATTTCTGTTGGTTCATTTATCCTGAAACCCGAACATAAAATTAACAGCTGCTGGCTGTTATAAATGGCCTCTAATGGCCTGTATTTATTCTGACACTAAACCAGGACCAGCTCAGACGATTTCCTCTCATTTTTGTTCATTAAAAATGTCAGGGAACATTCAGCACAGGCTTCACACAGTCACTGAGTGAAACAGATGGCACTGCATTCTATGCTGGATCAGTTCTCTCTTCTGACTTGCACTGGTGATTTTCTCTGTGTGTATTCTGACTGCTGTCGTTGCTCCAGTTTATCTGAACGTGTGATCAAACTTCTTGATGACTTCTTGCTTTGTAGGACAAAGTGGGAGCAGTTCACAAAGCTCCTGCTTTTAATAACCTCAGTAATGATGACTGGGCCCAGGCTGCAAATTCTCAGGCTGATGCAATTGAGGTAAACATCTAAACACTCGTATATACAGGTGCATATAAAAAAATTTGAATATCATCAAAAAGTTCATTTATTTTAGTACTTCAATTCAAAAAGCTGAGATGCGGATTTCATTTATCCAGCAGGACCTGGCACCTACCCACACTACCAAAAGTACCAATACCTGGTTTAATAATGACAGTATCACTATGCTCGATTGGCAAACAAACTCAACTGAACTCAACCCCACAGAGAATCTGAGGTATTGTCAAGAGGATGATGAGACACACCAGACCCAACAATGCAGACAAGCTGAATGTGGCTGTCAAAGCATAACACCTGAACAGTGCCACAGGCTGATCACCTCCATGCCACGCTGCATTGATGTAGTAATTCATGCAAAAGGAGCCCTGACCAAGTATTGAGTACTTTGTACACATACTGTTCAATTTTTTTAAATTGGTCTTATATAATATTGTAATGTTTTGATATTGGTGGGTTTTCATTGGCTGTAGGCCATAATCATCAACATGAAAAAACATAAATCTTTGAAATAGACACTCTGTGTGTAATGACTCTATATAATATATGAGCTTCACTTTCTGTGTTGAATTACTGAAATAAAATAACTTTTCGATGGTATTCTAATTTACTGAGATGCACCTATACTCAGGTTAATACAGTTAGTTTCTGCAGTTACAGTTGTTTATTGAGCTTACAGAAAAATTACCTTTTCTATATTTTTACACCTATTTTGGCCTCCCTTCCAACCCACAAACTGAAATAAGACCATCCAGACATTTTTGTATCAGCAGTCCAAGGTCTGAAAACATGACATTTTCAAGCCATTCACACTTAGCTACTCTTATGATGCCATAAAGGGACTCAGCTACTCCAATTGTGAGGCAAAAAGAGAACATTTCCCATGGGGCAAGGCAGAATTTCACAATTCACAGGCACAAGTTTCATTCATTCATCTAAGAAGTTTCCCATTCCACCTTAAATGCTGCTACAGTTTTATGCATTTGCCTACAAAAATCATATTCCACCTCAGATGGTACAACAGTAACATTAATTCGCCTAAGAACTGTCCCATTCCACCTTAAATGGTACAGAAGTTCAATTCCTCTGGCTGGTAGAAAATGTAAAGAAGTTCAGCTTGGTGGTTAGTGCTGAAGTAAACAGATTCAGTAGGAATGTTTTTGGACATAAAGCAGCTCTGTGTGTACTGATCACTGTCTGACTCATGTTGATTAGTGTTGTTGTGCTGGTGTTACATGGTTATAATCTGGTTTAGAGGCTGAATGTAAGTTTATGGTGCTGTTTAGCTCTTATGTGTGAATGGAGATAGTGATGGGGAGTCCAGTTGATGTGAGCTCTCATGTATCTCTATGAGGAGAGACTGTGATGTTGACAGAGCTTATTTCTGATTGGTTTAGCTCTTGGAAGAGGGGTGGTGTGAACAGGAACAGACACTCAAAGCATCCGTTCAGAGCAGAACTGTTTATAAAGCCTGAAAATAGGGGTTGTTATGATTGTGGGTTTGGCTCCTGTAGCTGTGCAGATCAAAGCAGGTCCAGATATGGTACAGTGATACTTTTTAATGGGTGTTTTTTTCCCCATCCTAACACACAGACGCACGATGAGTGCTCCTCTCCCTCCTTTCCCGCCTGCCTTTTAATTAATGTTGGGAAATACAATTATGGATGGCAAGCATGGCTCATTTAACAAACAAACGGTTTGAAAGTGATCGAGTCTGTGGTGGAGAGGATGCGGTGTGCCATGTGTAATGTATATGTGTTCACAATTATTCACCACAGGACCCCTCATCAGAGCCAAACTGGTGCCTTTAGATATTATCTTCGTCTTCTTTAAGACCTGTACGTACAGCCAGCGTAATTTAGAGACAAAGAAACTCGTGCAGCAAAACATCTGAACAAAAATGTGAAAAGCTGCTAATACTGATGGTATTGCTACTGAAAAAAACAGTAATCAATAACAAATGACTAATACTTATGATTATTATTAGACCTTTAACATCCTCACCAAGACACAAGCAAAGGATATTTAGATTTTTTTCTCTTAGGTTCAATAATGCATACAATCAGTGTTGTTAATGAATCCCCAGTTTGTTTTAAACATACATTTCTACCAAATGGTTTAGATGGCATTTTATGGTAAAATCACAACACAAACCACAAGTTCTCTCTATATATATTGGCTAATCTAACTGTCAGCATGTCTCATTGGCTAATCTAGCTGTCAGTGTCTCATTGGATAATCTACCTGTCAATGCATCTCATTGGCTAATATATCCTTCAGCATGTCTCATTGGCTTATTTGTCCTTCAGCATGTCTCATTGGCTTATTTGTCCGTCAGCATGTCTCATTGGCTAATCTAGCTATCAGCATGTCTCATTGGCTAATCTAGTTTAGATTTCTGCGTGTCTCATTGGCTAATGTAGCTATCAGCGTGTCTCATTGGGTAATATAGCTATCAACGTGTCTCATTGGCTAATATAGCTATCAGCATGTCTCATTGGCTAATCTAGCTATCAGCGTGTCTCATTGGCTAATCTTGCTATCAGCATGTCTCATTGGCTAATCTAGCTATCAGTGTGTCTCATTGGCTAATATAGCTATCAGCGTGTCTCATTGGCTAATATAGCTATCAGCGTGTCTCTTTGGCTAATATAGCTATCAGCGTGTCTCATTGGCTAATGTAGCTATCAGCGTGTCTCATTGGCTAATCTAGCTATCAGCGTGTCTCATTGGCTGATCTAGCTATCAACTTGTCTCATTGGCTAATATAGCTATCAACTTGTCTCATTGGCTAATATAGCTATCAGCGTGTCTCATTGGCTAATCTAGCTATCAGCGTGTCTCATTGGCTAATCTAGCTATCAGCGTGTCTCATTGGCTAATCTAGCTATCAGCATGTCTCATTGGCTAATCTAGCTATCAGCGTGTCTCATTGGCTAATATAGCTATCAGCGTGTCTCATTGGCTAATATAGCTATCAGCGTGTCTCATTGGCTAATATAGCTATCAGCATGTCTCATTGGCTAATCGTGCTATCACCGTGTCTCATTGGCTAATCTAGCTATCAGCGTGTCTTATTGGCTAATCTAGCTATCAGCGTGTCTCATTGGCTAATCTTGCTATCAGCATGTCTCATTGGCTAATCTAGCTATCAGTGTGTCTTATTGGCTAATCTAGCTATCAGCGTGTCTCATTGGCTAATCTAGCTATCAGCATGTCTCATTGGCTAATCTAGCTATCAGTGTGTCTCATTGGCTAATCTAGCTATCAGCGTGTCTCATTGGCTAATCTTGCTATCAGTGTGTCTCATTGGCTAATATAGCTATCAGCGTGTCTCATTGGCTAATATAGCTATCAGCATGTCTCATTGGCTAATATAGCTATCAGCATGTCTCATTGGCTAATCTAGCTATCAGCGTGTCTCATTGGCTAATATAGCTATCAGCATGTCTCATTGGCTAATCTAGCTATCAGCATGTCTCATTGGCTAATCTAGCTATCAGCGTGTCTCATTGGCTAATCTAGCTATCAGCGTGTCTCATTGGCTAATCTAGCTATCAGCGTGTCTCATTGGCTAATATAGCTATCAGCGTGTCTCATTGGCTAATATAGCTATCGGCGTGTCTCATTGGCTAATATAGCTATCAGCATGTCTCATTGGCTAATCGTGCTATCACCGTGTCTCATTGGCTAATCGTGCTATCACCGTGTCTCATTGGCTAATCAAGCTATCAGCGTGTCTCTTGGCTAATCAAGCTATCAGCGTGTCTCATTGGCTAATCAAGCTATCAGCGTGTCAATTTGGTGTGAGGCTCAGCCATTTTGATTTAAGCTTTTACAAATAGAAATAAACAAATTGTAAACTTTAATATACTGATTGTTGTTAGTTTTTTTTGCAATGTGTGAGATTTTACTGCAAGACTGTGACATCTGCATAAATCTGACTGCCAGTGTGTGGGACTTGAAATTCATGGATGATTTAGATGATGATGGAGTATAAGCTTCCTTTACTTGTTAGCTACATTAGCCTGTTTAGCTCCAGAACTACAGAAGCAGTCTTTGTGGGGCAAACTTATCGGGTCTGACTGGCAATGATAAATCATATAAACATGCTTTATGAGGTAAAATGTTTTTTCAGCACTTCTAGTCACCAGTTTTTTCTGTATTTTCAACAAGCTGCTAACAGAAAAACAGCAAAGATAACCAGGTGGTGATCTTCTTTTAGAGGTTTATCTACACTTCCTCTACAGAGCGGAGTGAGGACACATTTATCAGTGTTTTCAGATGGAAATCGCTGGATGTTTTAACCAACTGACGCCAGTGCTGGAGATGGGATGAATTAAGCAGATAAGACCTCCTGAAGCCTTTAAGTATGTGTGGGGTGGCTCTGTGGAGGCACTTAGTTGAGGCCGTTCATTTGTTGCTTTTTGCTTGGAGAATCTAAAGCATTGACCTTGCCTTGCCTTAACCCTCTCATTCTTCCCAAACAAGTCTGTGATGTTCAGCGTGATTTGTTTTTATGCTACGAGGTTATAATCCAGCCACATGCTGGCAAATGATGATTGTTAAGTGCAGTACCAGCCACTTCTGAGAAGACTTTATAATAGATGCTGGAACATTGGTGAGGGAAGATTTTAATCAACCATATGCCAGGTTAGTAGATCAGTTCTGGACTCCAATTCAACCCAACACTCAACAGCCTGTTCATTGCTGGGGGTTTATAACAAACCAGGTCACCTTAGGCTCCAGAGCATCCCATTCTAATGTTCAGTAATCTTTATTGGAGATTTTACAAAGTTTTGTTGTTGTAGTAAATGACAATTTGTGATATAAACCCAATAAAAATCAACATTTCTTCAGATTTGTTAGATCTTTGCAATGCATCTCTAGCTTTGAGACATTGTGTTAGTAAAGACAATAATGCCTGTTTTTAGATCCAGCTTGACCAGCTTAGCAGTAAGCAAATGACTCAGCCACTTTCTTAAGTTGCTTCTTTGCATCGATCTTCATTAAAGTACTCCCTCACTACCTGCTTCTTAATGTCTGATACTGACCCATTATGCTTGAATGGTTATTGGCAGGTGCATAACATTCAGTTTAATTTAACGTTTTCCCCCAAGTCGTGATTACGCATTGGGGGAAGGAGTGTAACGTGGCTGTTGAGATGATTGAGAATTCATAAGGAACCATTTGCAGTAAATTGTTACTATGAATACTGTGCAGAAAGCTTCAGCAGAATATAGAATATCTATTATGTACTGGACTGAGTTCTCCATTGAAAATCTTCTGTGTTCAGATTACTAGCCCACAGTGATGTGTTGTTAGCTGAGCTGGTGTTCCTCCATGTTTTCTCTCCTGGAATAACTGAGTGGGGGCCTTTTAGAAAAACTAAATTTGAGCTGCGGGGTTGGGGAGGAGGCAGCTGGCCTCCCCTGAACCTTTTTCTAATGGAAAAAGCCGATTCGGGCCCAGCATCGGGTCTGCTGACAGCTTCTGCTCTTCTCTGAGATGAGAATGGAGTCAGAGGGTAAATGGGAGCGCGCTTTAGATGCTATTGGGATTATTGGGATTTATCGTAAAAGCAGGTTGTCGACCTAAACGTTGCACTTAACTGTCCCTTCAGGTTGTAGTTTTAAGTGAAATCTTCAAAAACTGTTTCGACCCACATTCTGACTTGTTAGAACTTCAGTCAGGGTCGATTGAGCCACAGACATTTACTTTTGCATTTTTTTGCATTTTTGGAAGATACCATCATATTTGCTAATATATATGTTCTCAGCCTCCCCATCTCTGTACAGCACATAATGGGAAAAAAATTAAAATTCACTTAATAGGACATGGGCAACTGTAGTAACCCTAAACTTAACCCTAACCTTAAGCCTAAAGACCCAGACTCTTTAATATTTTTTGCTGGGTCAGATCTGACTCGGGACACCACAGAAATAACAATCTTTTAGATACATTTTGGAATAAAACAAAATGATAATTGATTTTTTCTACAATTTTTGACTTGTTTAGAAGCCTTTTCTGAAGTAAACAAACAAAAAAACTAAACTGGATAATAATTATGAAATATTTCAACTTGAAATGGGTTAAATTTGAAACAAATGCAAATTTTAAGAGAATATCAAGCATGAGCAAAGCGCCTAACCCCCAACTGCTCCCCGGCCGCCGTGGATAGGGCTGCCCACTGATTCATGAGAACTGAGTGATGGATGGGTTAAATGCAGAGGTCAGATTTCCCCACTGTGGGACTAATAATAAAAATTATTATAACATTGGTCCCTGGAAACATTGGATCCTGGGAACATTGGACTATAGAAGCATTGGATCTTAAAAACATTGGATCCTGCAAGCATTGGACCATGGAAATATTGGACACTGAAAACATTGGACCATGGAAACATTGCACCCTGGAAACACAGAACCCAATATAGAACCCTTGACGCTTTGGACCCTGGCAAGTTAGGACCATGGGAACACATGAAGAAATCAGGCAGTTAAGAGGAGGCTTTGTGATTTGTTGTGTTTTCAGTATAAAATGCTGTGTTTCTATTTGACTGGGCAGCGTGGGAGCTCCTGCAGTTCTTTCCTTCAGGAGAAATGCCCGTGGCAGATGAATATTTAAGGTTGCGTGCGGCGTGCACAGCACAGAGACCTGGCCGGTAACTCCTGCATTATTAAACGTCCTCCAGGTCCTCTTCACCGCCTCTCAGCACAAGCAGATCCTGCTCACCGGGTCACTGAAGACAACACCCACACCCGGTCGCTCCGGCACAACAAACAGCAGGAACGCTGGGCCAAAAGGACTCACTGGGCCAAACACAGCGTCCAGCAAACATCAGGCTTCAACCTGTTCACTCACACAGCCAGCATTTGACCCAACATCAAATAACAAGCATGTGTACAGAATAATAAGAAAACTGTGGATTACTGTGATGTCAAAGGAACAAATACAGTGAACAGATGCAGACTTCATCCTGAGCACATTTAATTACTGTTATTGAGTAACTACTAAAAAATAACATAAATTTAGGTCTGAAGGTTAAACTTCAATTCTTAATTACCGTCTGGGTGAATTGGCAACGATTTCTCACTTTTTGGTGATGTACATTTATTTTTCTGATTGATTGTTTTGATGTGCCTGAGACATAAATATAAAACAACAAAGAAAAATACAAGTAAATTATTATAGTATTAAGTAACAATTGGACAATTAGGAATAATAACATTATAAAGAAGATGGACAATAACGGACAATATAAACAATTTGAGTGTACACTACTAGTGTTCTATATAGTGCTGTAATGTAGTTAATAGTGAATAGTGACTGGTGTTATATATATTCTAACATAGTGATTAGTGCTCTAATGTAGTGAATAGTGACTGGTGTTCTATATATTCTAACATAGTGAATAGTGATTAGTGCTCTGTGTATTGCTCTAATGTAGTGAATAGTGATTAGTGACTTGTATTCTATATGTTTTAATGTAGTGAATAGTGATTAGGGCTCTGTGTAGTGAATAGTGCTTAATGATGTATATGTTTTAATGAAGTGAAAATTGATTAGTGCTCTGTGTACTGAATAGTGCTTAGTGCTGTATATAATGTTTTAATGTAGTGAATAGTGATTAGTGCTCTGTGTAGTTCTCTAATG
>BRDA01009988.1:28145-52055 GCA_036984385.1 Crenuchus spilurus
ATAACGACAGGAAAAGTAATTATTTTATCCCGTTACTGACAAAATGACGTCGTTACGTAACGCCGTTATTTTTAACGCCGTTATTCGCAACACTGGTCATTTGAACCATTTAGACCAATGATGCTCATTTGGAATCATTTGAACGATTAGATTAGATTAGATTAGATTAAACGTTTTGCCAATGTGATTGCGCACAACAAAATTGGACCTCCACATTTAACCCATCTGTGCAGTGAAACACACACACACACACACACACACTAGTGAACACACTAGGCTGTGAGAACATGTGCCTGAAGCGGTGGGCAGTTCTAGTGAACTTTGAGTGAGATATAATTCAGATGAAATAATAGCATGTTTTCAGGAGCAGACTGCATTTATTCTGAGACGGGAAATTCAGCTCCTTTCAAGAAGAATTATTTCAGCAGGGTACAGTACACCAAAGACTATCACACATTTAAACCCCTTTACTAGTTGTTTTGCTGTGCTCAAGCATCCCAGCTTTACCATCATCATTATAAACTCTTTGGTCAGTCAGTGCTGTACATCTTTCAACTTAAACACATTTGAAGTTGTGCTCTTTTAACTCTTCAAAGCAGAGAGTGTTTAACTGTGCCTTGTATGACTGCGGCTCAATGGAAGATTGATCTCCACAGCTTATTAAAACAGACCTGCTTCATTGTTACAGCAGTTATTGATAATTGGGCAAAAGTCCTGATAATTTCAGCCTTTAAAATTTGGGATCAATCCGAGGATGGAATTGGAGTCTGTCCGTGTTTTCTCCAAAGATTAAACCTAGTTTTGCATGAGAAATCAATGTGCATCAAAAGTTTGCATGACTGTGCCATTTCCAGGACTTGTTCAGCTGAAATTGCTGCTGAGTTGAATCTCTTCGCATTAGAAGTGTCCTACCTTTTTGTTTTCAACTGACAACATTTAGGGCTAATAGAGCTTTGCGTGAACCTGGTGATATGATGTGTATCATGATCACAAGGGTTTATAATAGAGCTGGGTGATATGGCCAAAAAATGATCACAATATTTTCTCACGATATTAAATTTTTGTTAATAAGCTTCAGAGCCGAAAAAGTGAGAGCAGAAAGACGTGCATGCTTCTCCGCTCACATCACAGCTGTTTATGCTCGTTTCTCTTGTGCTGCGTGATTAGGGTGTAACCGTTGGCGGCGCTGGTGAGGAGGATCTAATGGGCAGCAGTATCACACACAACTCAGGAGACTCTCTAAACTCAGTTCTCAAGAATACAAGCACACACTGAAACGCTCAGCCAGGATTGCCAGGTCCAACAAAAATATCCAGCCCTAAGTCAGTCTTAAACTAGCCCAAAATATGTCTGTCACACGTTTGAAGCAAATGGTAAAAGTGTATGACTTAGTATTTTGTTTATCAGTCATTAATAATATGGTAACATTAGTGTTTATTAGTTCTTTTATAACAGTTTTATATCCAGTCAAGAACATTTAATAGTAACATAATTAGCAAAAAAAAAGGAACTGACTTTTTCATTTCACATTTGCAGTATTTGCAGTATGCCTTTTTCTCGTCATTAGGAACACTTTTAATCCAGTCCATCAAACCTTTTTATTTTTCCCAGTCCTTGCAATACCTGTATTTCCCCTATTTATCTGGCATATTAGCTAGCGACTGTTTTCTCTTCAGCTTATATGTGTCTGTGTCTCTTTCTCTCCTGTCGTGTTCACGTAACATCCAAGGCAACACCCACTTTTGTGTTTTGGTGGCCGCGGTCATTTTTAAAAGTAGCCCAACAAACCACACCCCGCCACCCTTGAATTTTCACCCGCGACTGGATTTTCAAATAAGCCCAATTTGGCGTGAAAACCGTGAATCTGGCAACTCTGCACTCTGCTGCTCTCCTGTCTCCTGTTTCTCCCCAACTGCATGCAGTATAGGTGGGCGGATCGATACAAAATATCGATAATATCGATACCAACGCTGGTATTGAACAATACTTGTGTAAAAAGATCGATACTCAAGGTTTTACTCTCCCACACGCACTGACTGCTGCGCACGTGGATTCATCAAAGTCTACTCTCTGTAAGAGCAGCGCTGTGCTGCGTCACACAGCACGAGCAGCGCAGCCTCCCACGTCGCTCCCCGTCATTGCTTGACTTGAAAAACAGAATAAGTTTGAAACTGTTTACAGTATTTGTTGTATTGTGGTTTGTCAGCCCTCTACCTCAGGAGATTTTGATTTAAGTTGTGTTGAGTGATATTTTTTACACTCTTGTTTATTTAAGAAAAAAACTGAATTGTCAAAAATTCTTATTTTTTATTTTTCCTAAGAACAATGCTATTTGAAAAAAGAAACAAAGAAAGAAAGAACTAGAAAAGATGTCTAGTGAGGGGAGAATTTTTTATTTTATTTTTGTATTGTGGTTTCTCCTTTTCTACCTCAAAAAAATATTTATTATCCTAATGTTAAGGCAAACTTTGTTTTGTTACTGTTATTGTTTCTAAACAAAAATGTTGATTGTGTACAATGTTTGGTGAAATTTTGTCCTATGTCTTTTGGATCCTTTGGATCTATGACGCTTAAATATTAAAAAGTATCGGTATCGATATCAGCGATACTGGCCCTGTACTTACTTGGTATCGGATCGATACCAAAATTCCTGGTATCGCCCACCTCTAGCATTTGTAGACCTGCCTCCACCATGCAGCCATTGGACAGGATGTTCCCGCGATGCACCAATCCGGGCAGAGGGGTGCAGCCGCTGCCGACAGGAGTAGAGCAGCAGACGCGTAACAGACTGTCAAGCTGCTTAGAGGTGAAATGGAAACGAACGTTAATTGTCACTACCCGCGGCTTATCATCGTCATCGAGGGAAAAATTATCGTGAAACAAATTGATATCTTTTTTTTTCGCCCAGTACTAGTTTATAATACAATATTTTGCCATATATTGTGATACTATAAGCAAGGTGAATATATTTTGTGAATTTGTTTTCAATTTAAGCCTAATATTATTAATGTGCATTGACGAGAACCTAGCAATATTCACTATATTACAATATATCCTATATTTTTATTTTCAGTTATACACAGTTAAGGTTGAATATTAGCTCTATGTTTTGGCAGGAACCAAATATGAATGATATTAGGGATAGAATTTAATACATATTGATACTAAAAGCAAGAAATTATACTGGAATTAGTCCACATTTAAGCCTAATATTATGATTATGTATTGTTAAGAAGCTGATACAGGAGATGCAATTTAATGTATTGACACTGTAAGCAAGCTGATACACAGATCCATATAAAAAAATAGTATATTATGAGAGTTAATTGTTTGATTTAATTCAAGAAAGTAAACTGTACACAGTAAATATGCCAGTGTTAAATCAACACTATTAGAGTCAAATTAACACTAAGAGTGTTATATTTTGACACCCTCAGTGTTGATTTAACTCTAATAGTGTTGATTTAACACTGGCATATTTACTGTGTAATATTATATATTCATTATATGTAAAGTGACTTATTTTAAGCCTTTTAATGTTAATCAATGTGGCTTATAGCTTATAAATCAGAATTGTAAGTAAATTATTATTCTAACAGTGTCAACATTAAAACAAATAAAGGCTTGAAATGTCACTTTATGTGAAATAAAAATATAAAAATATGTCACAAGTTTACGCTTTTGAATAAAATTATGACCAAAAATGATCTTTTTCATCATTTTTAGTTCAGTTCAATTAGCAAATTTGTGGGCAGATTTTGAACCGGACTGGATCAGTTGGTCAGGTTTGAGTGACTGTGATAACCCCACCCCTCACTCATACCTGCTTAGAAGCTCCATTGGCAGCCATTCAATCACACTGTAGCTCACAACCCAAGCTGACCTTGTATCTAGTGACATTTTTGCTTGCGCGTGGAGCACAGAGGGTCTCTCATCCATTCAGCCTGCTCAGCATTCAGCCGGTAAAAGGCATCGCTGTGAGATAGCGGATGATAGATGTGTAGTGATATGATGAATGAATAGGATATTATGATGCTGTAGCTTCAGGTGTGCATTATCTGCTAATCAATATGCACACAAATGTTGAGATTAAGTGGTGAGGAATGTGTGATGGGCTGGAGTGTATAATCGGTCATTTAGCATATTCAGGAGACAAGATTACTCAGTGTTTTTATCAAGACTTCCACCAACACAGCACAAATGATTTGAAAATGTGATGTTTAATACCGCCGTGAAATACAGCCAGTCATCATCCATCACTTTACACAGATGTGCATGGAGAAAAGTGTGCAGGAAAGTATGTGTTCATTAACATAAATTATATGCATATTTATACGTTGTGCATAAATTTGACTGATATATTCCTGTATATGCATAAAGTTTTATTATGCTCAGGGGGTTTAGTGTAGTATATGGAGCTATTTTTTATTTCTTTATATTTTGTTGGATGCTGACTGTTGGGGTTTTTTTTTAGCATTGTTGGTATTGCTGCCATTGTTTGTTTTTATTAAGTTTTTGGATTTTGGTTTTTGTTGTGCACTGTCATTGTTTAACTGGGCATTGTTGGGTATTTACGTTGCCTGTTGACATTGAATGTTGTTGGGTTTGATGGCGTTGTTGGGTGAATATGGGCAATATTGCTATTGATGGGTAGTTTTGCAGTAGGGGCATTGTTCACTGTTGGACATTGTGAACATCGTTCTGTTGAGTTGGAGGTGGTGGCATTGGGGGTTTTTGAACACTGTTGACATTGTTGGGTGGCAGTGGAGTTGGTGGCATAAAATTTTTTTTGGCATTGTTGGGTGATGCTGGAGTTTGAAATTGTTTGGTATTAATCTGCAATGTTGACATTGTGTCTGTGGGAGTCATGGAATTTTTCGCTTTTTTAGTGGCATTGATGTGTGTTTTTGGGCACTGTTGACATGCTTGATGTTGACATTGTTGGGTATCATTGTAGTTGGTGGAATTTTTCACTGTTGGTGGCATTGTGGGGTGTTTTTGGGCACTGATGACATTCTTGATGTTGACTGTCGTGGTCATTGGGATTGGTAGCATTTTTCACTGTTGGTGGCATTGTGGGGTGTTTTGTTGGCATTGGTCATGGTTGGATATTGTTCATATTTGGTATCATTGTGCATTGTATTGTCATCACGCATTGTTTTGTCTTATGTAGGAGAACGTTAACAGCAGGCAGAGCGCCGAAGCCGTGAGAAGGCCGCACAGGGATGCACCCAAGTGCTTCCACGAGCCGTATGTAATTTTCTAACCCAGTCATGTGTGCACTGTCTCCCTGTCGGCTCTCCGCAAGACTCTCACTGAGCTTCCCTCAGATGGCCGTTCCTTTTTAATTGGGGCAGCAACGTGGAACAGACACTGTTTTAAAAAAATCCTTTGATAGAGTGTGCCGATCAAAAGACCCTTTAATCACCGCACAGGAATGGGACTGACTGGAATTTTATGAGTTCAAGGCTGCGAATTTCTCTCCCCGCTGCAACAAATCAGGCAGGTACTGAAATCATCAGTCACGCTCGCTACAACTCGCTACACCAATAACGGCAGTCCTGGAAACGATATTTTAAGGCTAATATTTTGAGCGTGTGTGAGAACGGTGGCAGGTTTCCAGTCCTCAGTGACGGCGGGGGCTTTAGCAGGTTAGGCTGGTGTTTGGTGATGGTTTAGTATGTAATGGTGAATGTGCAGTAAATGGGAGCGCTTGTCACTCGGCCCTCTCTGGCCTGAGGGGACTGGCTCTCCATGTGTCTAATGAGGGCTACATTAGCCGCAGAGGGCCGCTTACCCACAATCCTCTGCGCTGAGCTCTGGGTGCAGGCTGTGTTTAGTCACAGTGTCCGTGGGGCAGATCAGACTGTCAGATTCTTCTCTCTCTCTCTCTCTCTTACTTTCTGTCTTTCCCTCCCTCTCTTGCTCTCCCTGGTCGACTGAAGTGAATGTCAGAGTCCACTCAGAGGACAGCATCTCCATGGTAACGGTGCACCTCCGTCTTAGTGTGTTGTGACTCCGCCCTCTGACGTGTCCCTGCTGAGCCGCCGAAGCTGCTGACCAATCTATTACATTAATGACACGTCCGGCACCCGGAGACTCCACTATTCAGCCTATTTATTATGTGATTTAAGCTTCTATTAAGCACTGTGACTAACTGCTATCATTCTTAATCTGTTAATTATGGGATATTATATCCGCAGACGTTTAAATAAGCTCACTTGGAAGAAAAATCAGATTGAATTGAATTAAGCGAGGCCTGCATGCTTGGGGAAAGCCAGAAGAGTTCATTTACAAAATAGAGACCTCCATTTTGGTCATTTTT
Organism: Crenuchus spilurus; assembly: GCA_036984385.1. Lineage (NCBI taxonomy): Eukaryota > Metazoa > Chordata > Actinopteri > Characiformes > Crenuchidae > Crenuchus > Crenuchus spilurus. The sequence goes on from BRDA01009988.1 coordinate 34,471, forward strand.
TAGTTTTTGGCCTAATTTGAAAATGACTCTTTATATTGTGTATAAACTTCATGATGATTGGACCAAAATAAATGGTCCAAAATGACTTCACAACACAAAAATAATTGTTCATTAATCATAATCAAGGTAAAATGTTTGATTAATACTGATAAAAGATAATATCACCCAGTACTGGTGCTCAATTTTTATCTCGGGCTATTCACAGCACTCTGTCCCACCAGCTGGTAACATACATTCCCGCAGTGACTGGTAAACGGCAGAAAGATGGCGCTGTCAGGAATTTAGTACACAATAATAACTAGCACAAGCTTTATTTATGACGCCGTATTCCATTGACCTTCTTCCTCTCTGTGGTGCGGCAAAGGGCCGGCCGTAATTGTTGAATAACAAGGTTCAATTGATTTGGAATGAGTCGGTTCCTCTTGGCAGCGAGACAGCAAACATTCATCACTGCGCTGGATGGCCTCCCATCCACCGCCGGCTCTCTGGGGCCACATGGAGGTCTGGGTTATTAATCCCAGCTCACGTCCGTTGCAGGGATTCAGCTAGAGCTTGAGGAACGCTTGCCCAAAGATGCTAAATAGGCATCATTTTAAAAAGGTAAAATTAAATTTAAAAAGGTAAACTGTCATATTTTATATTCAGTACACAAAAAGTAACATATTTGAAGCCTTTTTTGCTTTAATGTTGTTTTATAGTTCATGAATATCAGAAATCCTGTAGAATCTGTGAGTTTGAGTAAATATCTCTCAGAGCTACAGCTGCCACATTCGTAATATCAACACTCCTGAACCAGAGACAACATCAGAAGTGTCGTACCTGGACTAAGCAGAACCAGAACTGGTCCAAAGTCCTCTTTTTACATTTCATTTGTAAATGAGAGACACAGTCCAAGGTGTCTGAAGTCCAGTGTGCAGTTTCTGCAGTCTGTGATGGTTTGAGGTGCTGGTGTTGGTCCACTGTGTTTAGTCTAAACTCAACACCTACCAGGAGATTTTAGAGCACTTCATGCTTCCATCTGTGACAAGTTTTAAGGAGATGCCCAGCAGCTACCAACACCAGTACTGACCTTCATATCACTGTGCCAGCCAACTCATGAGCTATAAGCCAGAATGATCAACAACAAAACAGAAAACAGCTTGAAATGTCACTTTTACATGTAACGAATTTAAATAAACTTTTCACAATGTTCAGGTTATTTGATGTATGATTATAGTTAGTCTGCGACAGAGATCATTTGTTGGTTTCCAGTCATGTTTTTGAGAGATGTGAGCGTTGTTTGGGTTCTACCAGAGCCAGTAATAAACAAGGCTATTCCACCCCCACGCTTGTGACATATACAGTACCTGCCACCCGAACATGAAGGTCAGTGGCTATTGTGTTACTCACAATAGCATGGCGTCATTACCTGCTTACATCGTAAGACCGGAACAAAGATCAGGGCTGAAACAGTTCCAGGTAAATTGCAATTGTCCTTCAAATGAAAACTGATCCAGACCGAATTAACTAATCAACACAGCAGTTTATATTTGAACATGTTCCACAAAGATGCTGCTCTTCACTCTGTTGAGCATAGCTGTCTGAATCTCCCCTAAACACTGAAGCTGAGCTGTGTACGGTCTCTCCTGGAGTCTACCATGAACACGTTGTACCTGACACTGTGTGGGATTAATGTGTAACATCATACAGTCATGCAGCCCAAAAATAGCATGATTACTGTTCCTTTTATAGATGCTGCCTGCACAGTGATGTTTTATAGTGACTGTGACTTAGCGAGATCCAGATACTCCAGATGTTGCAGCACACTTGGAACAGTTACTCAGCAAAATGGATTAGTCAGTGATGACAAGGAATATAGACACAAAGTGCTAAATAATGCTCAATAGCAGGGGTCTCAGCCTGATGTTAAATTGACAATTTCTCAAACCCCAGTTGACTATGGGAGGATCTAGGTTATGTGTAGACCTATGTTCCCAGGATCCTATGTGACCAGGGCGCTGCATTCCCAGTGGGCTGTATTCCCAGGGGGCTGCATTCCCTGTGCACTGTTTTCCCAGGACATTATATTCCAAAGGTCCTTTGTTCCCAGGACCATACATTCCCATGGTTCCAAGGTCCCACACTCCAAGGGTTCCATGTTCCCCAGTTCAATGTTACCAGGATGCAACATTCTCAGGGCACTACGTTCCAAGGAGCCTACATTCCCAGGACACTATGTTCCTAAGGTCCTATGTTCCCAGTGCCATATACTGTATAACCAGCGCCCTACGTTCCCAGCCCCCTACATTCCCCAGAGTTTTATGTTTCCCTGTTGAACAATATGTTAACACAAATGAATTCTCCTGTTGTATTTGGGTCAAAAATTCAATTTCAGGTAGTGCTGGGCAATAAAACCATACCGATTTTTTTCACAATAAGTTTTCCCTCAATGACGATGATAAGCTGGGACAATAGAATTCGATAAGCATTAATGTTCGCTTCCATTTCATGTCTAAGCAGCTTGACAGTGAGTTCAGAAGTCTAATGCTGCTGCTTGTTAGCTCCTCCTCACCAGCGCCACCAAAATGCGCGAGGTCACTGTGTGCTCGTCTGTTTGTGTGAGGAGAAGGAGGAGGCCTCGCTGTGTGTGTGTGTGTGTGTGTATCAGCCCGAGTGCTAGAATTAGCCAGTTAGCTTGACTTTCTAGGCTGTTGTTATATTGGAGTGGCTGCAGCTGACAGCAATCATTGTAAATTTCAACAATAAAGCGACGACTGTAAACGTCTTTCTCGTCCATCCTTTCAACTCGTCCAGCCGGACACTACAATATTATGTTCTAGTAATAATCATTGTAATCTGAGATTTTCTTGATAAAGAAAATGAGCCGTGTAACTGACTGAACCCACGAATCCACGTGTTAGATTTTAACCTTTTATTCTCTCAGAAAACGAGGAAAAACAAAATAACAGACGTAAATTTTATATCTAAGTTTGAATGTTTTTTCACGATACGGTCAGAAAACCGTGCAGATCCTCTCTCTTTCCATAACAAAACAAAAAAGGTACCTAAACACTAACGTCAAGCAGTATTATCCAGACACACACGCACATCTTAAAGCAACAGTGTCCCATTTAAATCTACTACTGTGTAAACATCAAATAATACACAATAAATAAAACATTTAACTAAAATAAGATAACTGGCAATGTTTAAAGCCGTAAAGAGGCATTTGGCTCCTACAAACATTTTAATATTTTTAATAGTAACATTTCTTGTATTTAGTCTGATGTTTTTAGAAAGATGTTGTTTAAAACTATGACAGTGTTAGAACATTTTAATTTAATATCGGGATAATTATCGAGATTGATCAATATAGAAAAATTTATCGTGATAAAATTTTTGGCCATATCGCCCAGCTCTACTTTCAGGTATTTCATAATTATCAAGTATTTGCTGGAAAAATGCTTTGATGTGGCACTATAAACAGACAAACCCAGACAAACAACTCATTTCATTTTAAAAATGTTACATCTGTGGTGTTGTGGCTCAAATCTGACCCAGCAGAGAATATTGAAGTCTGGGTGGGTAGGGTTACGGTTCCAATGGTTGCCCATGATAACATAATACGGAGTTGTACAGGTTGCCACTATGTACCATATAAATCTGAGAAACATCAGACCCTGAAAACATACATACATTCACTCCAGCATAAATGTCCAGAATGCGCTTGTTTTATGAGAATGTTCTTCCTCACAGTGTGATGTTTAGCATAACCACAGTGTCTGAAATGGACTTGTCCATCACTGCCAGGCCAGAGCACAGTCCCACACAGAGTATCGATTGGCAGTAAAGGGATGCCCTGATGTACCCTTAAGTGAAGCTCCATTTTCCTTTCTCCATGACAGCGATTTCGCTCTCTTTCCACAGCCTGGCTAGCTCAGTGCCGGGGGACTCCTGCTCCATAATCCACTCTCGGAAGCGCTTCCTCTGGAGGCCTGCAGGCCTCGCCGCTTTCGCACTGGAGCAGAATAAGAGCCGGCCTGTCAGTCACACACACACATACACACCCCACCCCCGTCTCGGCTGTAAAAGCAAAGCCTTGTTCCCGACCTCCTGCTTCATACAGCGCCGTTAGCAGGTCAAGTGCTCTTAACTGGCAAATGAAATAAATAAATAACCTCAGGACATGCATGTCACTCAATACCGGCTCTGCTTACTGCCTGTGTCAGATACACTCCACTACCGGGGGGGTCAAAATACAATGATGTTCAACAGAAAAATGTATTTTAACTACAGTCTGACTTTACATCTACAAGGTGGACCAACAAGGTAGGTGTGTCTAATAGAGTGGACAGTGAGTGTTTAACATCCCCAGCAGCTCACACACCAACACACCACCACCACGTCAGTGTCACTGAGAATGATCCACCTGCTCTGTGGGGGTCCTGATCATTGAAGAACAACAAAGTATACAGAGAAACTGATGGACTACAGTCTGTAAAGAACACCTGTATGCTCAGTGGAGCTAAAATGGACAATAAGTGTACATACAGAACCATTTTTAGTCCACTTATCATTTTTGTTCAAACCTCCTTAAGTTTGGATAATTTCTACTGGACCATTAATTATATGATGATGTTCATAATGTAGCTTAAAATGTGTCCAAGAACTGTACAGTCCATCTGCAGTTCTTCAGTTTGTGTTAATTAATATGTCAAAAACACACTTAACACAGTGTCAGGATGAGCTGCACCGTTACTGTCCATATAAGAAACACCAGACCCTGCACACTGTTCCTATAGAGCACCTTTATCAATAAACAATGACCTCGTCCCTCTCATGTGACCACACTGTGAGGTTCATTCTCAGGTCAGAGAGGCCTGCTGTCTGCTAGACACTCGATCTGCTCCATCCCATAATAACACCCCGTCCTCACACTCACTCATGGCTCAGCTTACAGCCTCACTCACTTTTTACACATTCATATGAACAGAGTATTGATCATATTATCAGAATATTGATCACATTAACAGAGCACTGATCACATTAACAAAGTATTGATCATATTAGAGTATTGATCACATTAACAAAGTATTGATCATATTAGAGTATTGATCACATTAACAAAGTATTGATCATGTTAGAGTATTGATCACATTAACAGCACTGATCACATTAACAAAGTATTGATCATATTAACAAAGTATTGATCACATTAACAGCACTGATCACATTAACAAAGTATTGATCATGTTAGAATATTGATCACATTTACAGAGCACTGATCTTAGAGTATTGATCACATTAACAAAGTATTGATCATGTTAGAGTATTGATCACATTAACAGCACTGGTCACATTAACAAAGTATTGATCATATTAACAAAGTATTGATCACATTAACAGCACTGATCACATTAACAAAGTATTGACCATGTTAGAATATTGATCACATTTACAGAGCACTGATCTTAGAGTATTGATCACATTAACAAAGTATTGATCATGTTAGAGTATTGATCACATTAACAGAGCATTGATCACAGAGTATTGATTATTGATTTATTGAGAATTGATATATATGTACATATACACTTTATCATACCAGTTGATCACGAAACCATATTTTAAAATTAGACAAAAAAATTGAAAACTTCAACAGGCACAAGGTTTTGTTGTTACAACGAGGAGATATGACATATATATTTTTGTTAAACTTTTTAGTTATTTTTTTAATAAAAGGAAGTCGGTTTTACAGGAAGTCAGTTTTTCCTTACAGAAGTGTTTGTGCTCAGTAACAGCAGAGGTGAAACTGATCCATTTTTGTGTAAAATTCACTAAAATTGAGCACAGGCAGTCCTGTGGACGGCTCATGGGTCCTGAGCACTTGTCCTCCTGGGCTTTGTTTCACTATCAGGATGAGTGGGAGTTTAATGCTTCATAAAAGTCGACACAGAAGCACAATCCTCCCTGTCCTGTCCACATTATGTCCTCCTAATGAGCTTTCTCATTCAGCGAGATTAAAAGCACTTGCAGTGCTGCACATCCTCTGACTTGTGGAGGGAATTCAAAACACTGGTTAGTGTGATCAGCATGACATTAGTATGTATAGAAACGGGCCGTAAGATCCCACATCCCAGCTTCTGTCTGTTATCCTGCTTTCATTTAGGAGGCTGGTGGCAGGGTTTTTCAACCTTGAGAAGAGTTTCTTTCTGAATACTAGTCCTAGCTCTGATTTACAGCATAGTTTACAAATATAAAGTCTTCTGAACGGACGATTTATTGATGAAATTCAGCATCTGCCCATCGTGGTCCATTATAAATGTGGTTCAGGCTCTAATATGGAACATCCCTGCTTTTTATGTATTTGATCAGGTTAAGTCAGATCTTACACATGTGTCTGATGACTCTGTGATGAGGAAGATGTGTAGTTGAGTCTTGGAGGGCTCAGTGGAGGGTTGCTGTGTTTTTCTTTTTTTTGAGCATGTGATGTGATTGATGCAATAGAAAATAGCCCTGAAAGCATGATGCAATGTACGATAACAACACGAACACATCTGAGCTCCTCTCGCAAGAGCTGTTTTCATCCATGTGATTGGCAGGTGAGGGAGAACGTGATCTCTCCAGGGTTGCAGTGCTGTTTGTGTGTTTTGGAGCTCGATGGCCGCTAGCACGGCTGCTTTAGGAGCTAAATGAGGCAGTGATGAAGACGGGGCAGATGCTGTGTGGTCAGTGTGAACTGGAGTAGAGAGATGAGGAAGAACTGTGTCTGTAGCACAGCCAATAGCTACAGCCAACCACAGCTCAGACCAGAAGATCTTTAAACACTAACACTCCTTAGCTTACACAAACACTTATACCTGTTTTTGTAACAGAGTCAGGACCTGGGTACATGGCTTGTCTTATATGTTTTATATAATGTAAGTGTGTATATGTAATAATAATGTGCCATATGTGCATTATATACATATGTATGTATTATATGTATGACAATATTTATGCATATATGCATATATATATATATATATATATATATATAAAATGTGTTCCATATATACAGTATATATATGTGTGTGTGTGTAATAAATATACAGTCCTTATGTATATAGCCATACACAGATATATAGACATAAACATACAAGCTTGTTGTTTTTATGCTTCGATTCCCTGAAGTTGGTTTCAAGAAACTGTGTGCGTGTGTGTGTGTGTGTGTGTGTACAGCTTGTTTTCCCTTGTCTCCATGTGATCAGCTACATGTCACTGGTCTCTTTAGACCTCCATTAAAGCATGAAACACGCTAATGAACCTGTCTGAGTCACAGTGTGTGTATTCAATGCTCCACTGCTTGCGTGCTTTCTGCATTTATGCATGCGGATGCATCGATTTTCATGCAGTTGCATGCAACACATCTGTTCCTCGGCCATCTGTGCACCATCAGCTGCAGAAATCATCTACCTATATCAACTACAAGAGTGTAGTTTTATATAGGAGTGATTTGATGTAATATTAGTTTGTCTGTAATGATCTTTTGTTTTGTTAAGCTACACTAGCACAGCTATTCTAAAATTAGTTTTTTAGATGTTTTATTCAATATTTGAAGTATTTAGGGAACCAAAATATTCTGAATCATGATGTACTGTTACATATTTGCAGTACAATACAAAACACTGAGTCACTGTACAGTAATCAGTAGTCATTTGAACATTGTGAAGATGTCAGGTGCTAGCATATTTGTACATTTTCTGGAAATTGGCTTTAATATTGAAAAGGATGGATATTTTTAATAATATGTTTGCACTGTATTATATGTAAAGCAGTATAAATAGCTTAATTTAAGAGACCTTTACATGCTAATGATGGTGCTGCAGTAAGACGAGGAGCCAGCTGGACCTCTTGCACCTGCGGTTTCAAGTGGATGATGACCAGGGGAATACATATCGCAAGATGGAAGCAGACACGGCCTTGAAGCTTATCTGAAATCAGCTGAGCTCACCAAGACTGTCCAAGAGCTTCTGACAGAGAGCTGAGACCTCTCTCTCGCTCTCTCGCTGCTCAGATTCCACTGCTAATATCAGGAGAGCAGGATAGATGAAGTAAAAGTGACATTCCCTCAGATGGATTGGTTTTTGAACATGAGCACAAGGTCTTTGTTCTCTTGTTCATAGAGCAGACGTCTCGCGTGATTAGTGGGACTGTCTGGCTTCATAAACTGGGCAAATAACATTACATTCAAGTACAAATCCTAAAAATCAGCTAATTAGTTTTCCCTTGCTCTTCTAGAGAAATATACATGGCTAATGAATAGTGTTTGACTGACTCTCTGTGTAAATTGGGCAGTGTTGTATTACCTTCAGTAGAGGTGCACCAATATATAATGTTCAGGGCTGATATGATAGCTAACAATTAACAAATAATCATGGTTGATATCATGTTATAGATGCGTAGTGTCAATATCACCACTTTACCGGCAGCCTTATCAGTGTAGCTGCTGTAGAACAATGATAGAGCTCCCCTTAGTGTCAATGTCACCACTTTACATGTAGTGTTATCAGTGTAGCTGCTGAAGAACAATGTTAGAGCTCCCCCTAGTGTCAATATCACCACTTTACATGTAGTGTTATCAGTGTAGCTGCTGTAGAACAATGATAGAGCTCCCCTTAGTGTCAATGTCACCACTTTACAGGCCGTCTTATCAGTGTAGCTGCTGAAGAACAATGTTAGAGCTCCCCCTAGTGTCAATATCACCACTTTACATGTAGTGTTATCAGTGTAGCTGCTGTTGGATAATGTTAGAGCTCCTCCTAGTGTCAGTATAACCACTCTACCGACAGTCTTATCAGTGTAGCTGCTGTAGAACAATGTTAGAGCTCCCCCTAGTGTCAGTATCACCACTCTACCGACAGTCTTATCAGTGTAGCTGCTGTAGAACAATGTTAGAGCTCCCCCTAGTGTCAGTATCACCACATTACATGTAGTGTTATCAATGTAGCTGCTGTTGGATAATGTTAGAGCTCCTCCTAGTGTCTGTATCACAACTCTACAGGTGGATAAAGATATAACTGAAACATCCTTTTATCTCAAGTTAACATATTTTATTTTTTTCATTTATATTTTATTAATGCAAAAAGACAACATATCAGCCATCAGCAGCTCTGCATCAGCATCAGCCACTAAAAACCCATATCAGTCGATCGGTAATAAATATCAGAAGTTGATTCCTCAATTGAGGCTTTTGGTTGCCTCACTAACAGGTCATCGTTTCTAGAAAAGCAGAAAAAAAATATTATCAGTCTCCTCACATACACACATTCCGCCTGCATTAAGGAACTGAAGGAATAAACACTCAGTTTTGACAAGCTGCTATTGCAGGGCTGCAACTTTTATTTGAAATAAAAAAATAGGTCAGGGTTTCAGAAGCATGAACATCCAGCTTGACACATCTAGAGCGTAGCCTTAATGCAAATGAGAAGTTTTACAGCAATAACAAATGTGTGACGAGATGTGTTTGTCACACTCAGGGTTCCCTCCACTGAGCTAGATCCATCTGCTTTAGTCTTTAGAGTTTGTAGTGCGGCGGTTTTTGCTGCAGTCGGTTCACCGTTTTTAGTTCTTAGTCAGTTCCTTCTGTTTGATTTCTTCAGTGCTGTAGGAGTATTCAGGTGCTCTTACAATGAAACTGAACACAAAGCTAAAAATGTCTTGAGGATGACACGTAGAAGCAACCCTATTAGATGTCTTGTGTGAACAGATACTGAAGAAACTGAATTCGTTATCCGATACAGCAACTGTACTTTGAATTCTTATGGTTGTGTATCACTCTGTAGAGCACAATATATTCTTTTCTAATTTATATTCTTCTTCCTGCACCCATTTTTTTGTCTGCTAACTTGTCCTAGAGTCGAGATATCAACACTGTTCCTACTCTGGAATGTTCAGTCTGATCAGGAGTGATGTGATCTGATCAGGAGATCACCTTAATGTTCTGATTTATGGTTTCTGAAAACAAAACTTCCCATTAATTTTCTCCCATTAAGTTTGAATGAGGTGGAGTACACACCCACTGTCTCAGGACAGAGTACAGCAACTGCTTAGTAACAATGCAATAGCAACCAACTAGGACACCCTAGCAACACCCTAGCAGCCAATGGGGATACTTGAGCAACCACCTGAAGATACCATAGCAAACACAATAGCAAACAATGGAGATACAACAGCAACTGCCTAGCAACACCCTAGCAACAAACTGTGACACCTTAGCAAGCGCGTAGCAAAAACATAGCAACCAGCTCTAGATACCATATTATCCACCTAGCAGCACAATATCAGCCACTGGGGATCCCCTAGCAACCACCTAGCACCACAACAGCAACCACCTGGGATATCATAGCAACCACCTAGCAACCTGACCACTTAGCAACAGCCTATAAACAGCCAGGAAGTTAGAACCACTTGAGCTACACAACCGTTCAGTGTTTCCTTCATGAAATGTACTTTTCTATGTTGGGATTTATCTTTATTGTTGGAATGGAGAACCGTGTCAAGATGTTGCCAGAAGTTGACTCTGCAGACCAAAAACCTTCTGCTTCTGCATATGTGTATAGGAGGTTAACATTATGACCAATGTAATAATATACTGTACTTAATATGCTGTTGGTCCTCTTTGTGCTACCAAAACACACAAAGCTCTGATCCACCAAGTTATAGACTCTGGAAGACCTCAGAAGGTGTCCTGTGGTATCTGGCATCAAGATATTGGCAGCAGCTGGATTCAACTTGCTGTTCCAACACACCCTACAGCTGTGAGATCAGACCAGATTGAGATCTGGATTATTTGGAGGCCAATGTTGATGGTGACTCTTGTCAAAGTCTTGCCCATTTCTACCATATCCTTTATTCTCAATAGATCCCAGACATTTGGAGCAGTATTAAAAGGCTCTTTATAATATGTGTGTGTGTATGTAATGTCTCTTTGGCTGTATGCCTGCTGGGGTCGGGAGGGTAAACTGTATTCTAGGCAGCCCTGGAGGATGTTCCAGGAACGGGTCACTTTTTTTTGGCAGAGCTGCAGCAGTAGGACCAGATGCCTACAGATTCACACACAGCACTACACCACTTTCCAGCAGGCCATACACACACACACACACACACACACAGTAGCTCTAACACTCAGACTGTGGCACAAAACGTTCCTTCTTTCTGGATCACTGAGGCACTAACTGAGGCTTTCCTGCCTTAGAGGCAGCTGCTGAGGGAGAATCGAGTTCATAGTTCCTCAACCAGTCAACCAGAGACACTTTCTGTACCTCAGAGGCAGTTTAAGAGGCTGTTCATGGCACAGAGTGAACTACAGTTTCTCAGCAGAACCGATGCTAGGGGAAGATGACTAACTGATGCGTTATCTTTATGTATTTATCATTTAGAAATCATTTTATTTTAATGCGCCAATTCAGATATGCTAGCTGTACCACACAGCTTACACCGCTGACACGGCCCAAATCTGACCCTCATCCGGTGTACAGTTCTGGCCCAGATACTACAATGAATGACAGTCTAGAAGTGGGCCAGGTGTGGTTGCCAAATATAGCTAAAACAAATGTTTATTTATTAATAGTAATTAATTATTATTAATTATTAATTACAAATTATTATTATAATTATTATAAATACAAGGACACAGTGTGATTATGATTATTATTTGCATTATAACATAATTTCTATGATACTGTGTCATAACTGTCATCATATTTAGTGCTATTGATCAGGTGTAAAATGTTTTGCTGTTTATATTGCAATTGTATAATATATGGCTTCCAGCTACCGTATCTGGCCTACTTCTGGTCAGTAAATCACTGTGGGCCAGATCTGTATGCTGGATTTGACCCAGGTTTGGGCTGTGTCAGCATCTTAGCAGCTTATTAGGGTGTTCCAGCCTCTGTTTTATTAACCTATAGTACCGGTTCCGACTCCCAGTGACTATAAGGATGCTGTTTCTCCAAAACTTCTTGGTAAAATCACCAAAGTTAATCTAGACTCAATTGAAATGGATGTAATTTCACTACATTTCCAAATGGAAGTGTGTCTTGCTTGTGTGACCAGGCCAGTATGTTATCCCAATGCTGACCAATGGACTTTCTTTGCCTCAGAGTAGAAGTACCCAACCACTAGGATGAAGAAAATCTCTAATATTTATGAAATCTTAGGTTACAATTCAAAGTTTATACTGGTATCGTAATGGTGTCTAAAGGTTAGTAATGATATTTATTGGTTTTCTGATGGTTTCCTCTGAAAATGTAACAAATCCTGATTTAATATCAGTTTGTTGGGCCGCGGTGGAGCCCCCTGTCTTAGACAACATCATAGGACTGATTTGCTTTTCTTGTTCAGTCTCTCCATTGCTGTGAATTGATGGTCAAACACAGCTCCAACACCAACTTTCATAAAAAGCGGTTTCTCACACTGCTGTAAACCACGTCTTTGTCCACTGTGTACTGTAGCACTAAGCTCCTTCTTTCCCCAAATTCATGTATTCATTAACCTTTCAGATCTCGCTGCTGCCACAGCGGTACACACACAGTTGTTCTACAGAGACTTTGAAACTTTCCGCTGGTTCAGAAACGACTGCGGTCTGTTTGTTTACCTTTGCAAAAAAGTCTGTACATTTCAAAAACTTTAATTGCTCTATAATGCAAGCCTGGCTTTAACTGGAGTTCACTAGTTTAAGGGTTATTTGGAACTCGCGACCCAACAGTAGACAATTCTGGTCTAAAAACGCCTAGTTAATGCACTTATGGGTCAGTTCTGGCAATGACTAGTGTATTGTGGCTTAAACTGACCCAACTGTAGCAGTCATGTTTAACATTTGTCATGGTAAACTCTGTGGCCCAAATACATCCTGGCATGTAAACTGTTTGACCTGCATTTCTATTTTGGGCTAAAATTGTAGCCAGCCAACTGTATCATTCCCATGTTGTGGCTAAATTGAAGCTGTGCTCAAGTCATCAAAGTCATTATTATTGCAGTATTTGGGCCATCATTCATTTGCTCTCAGTGAATATTGGTTGTTCATGAGTAATACTAAATAGCAGACAGTTCTGGACCGAATACGACCCAATTAAGGCACTTACAGGTCAATGGTGTTTTTGTGCTAAAACTGGCCCAGCTGTAGCCCTCAGATTTGGCAATCACACATGGCCCATTTGGCCCAAATACAAGCTGTCATGTGAAATATTTGGACATCATTTTCAGTCTTGAGCCAAAACTGGCCCAACTGCACTAGGCTACAGCATCATTAAAATTTAATTCAGGTTAAATTATGGCTGAGTTTCAGCACCTGCATTCAGATGAAGTCATCAAGCCATCAATCCACAGTAGTAAGTATGGGCAAGAACTGTTTGCTCTCAGGGTGGCTTTTAAGATTGTGGATGGGTCAGTAAAAGATGTGGCCCACAGTAAAAATGTAGCTTGATTGAAGCCAAAGCTGATCCCCTCAATGTAACTCATGAGTTTTGAAGGTGAAGACATGTTTTGAGGTTAAGGTCTGGGTTTTAAGGTTTGAGTACGTCTAGGTAATGTCACTACAATTCTCATAAACAAAGATGTGTATGTGTGTGTGTAAAGGGGGGTGCCAGGTTTGTGGATGAATATTACATAAAGTTAACTTGGCTGCCTTTCAAAGCAAGCGAGACTAGAGTACAGAGTCTTAAAGAACATCTTTATCCCTGTCTTACTTAACAATTCACTGGCTTTGTCCACATTACATCACAAAAAAACCCACATTTTTTAAACCAAAACATTTCAGTTTCAAACCATACCATTAACTCCCAGGCCGTAACTGAGCCCATCTTGAGTACAGAGATACTCATGTGGAGTATGTCTCCTTGTTTTCTATCACTACTGTTTCTGTTGGATGGTCTGAGTTATGAATTGAGAACCTCTCTGTGCTCCTCAGGTACTTCCACACCATCTACCTGGGCATCCGAAGCAGACAGAGTGGAGAGAATGACCGCTGGAGGTTCTACTGGAGGATGGTGTATGAGTATGCGGATGTCAGCATGCTTCATCTGCTTGCTACGTTTCTAGAAAGTGCCCCCCAGCTGGTCCTCCAACTCTGCATCATCATACAGACACACAAGCTCCAGGCTGTCCAAGGTGAGGCCAGAATGTGTGGGTGAGTGATGTAGGCCGAAATGTGTGAATGGGTAATATAGGTTGGAATGTATAAATGGGTGATTTAGGCCGGAATTTGTGAGTGTTTAATGTAGGTTAGAATGTGTGGATGGGTGATGTACGTTGGAATGTGTGGATGGATAGATGGATTGATAATGCGTGAATGGGAGATATACTGTATGCCAGACTGTATGCCAGACAGATGGGTGATGTATGTTGGAAAGTGTAGATTTATGATGTAGGTTGGAATGTGTGGATGGATCGATGGATTTATGGAATGCATGAGTAGGTGATGCAGGCCGGAATATGTGAATGGATGGAGGGGTGATGCAGGCCAGAATGTGTGGAGTTGTGATGTAGATCGGAATGTGCAGATAGGTGATGCAGGCTGGAATGTGTGAATGGATGATGTAGATCGGAATGTGTGGATGGGTGATGCCGGCCGGAATATGTGAATCGGTGATGTAGATCGGAATGTGCAGATGGGTGATGTAGATCGAAATGTGCAGATAGGTGATGCAGGCCGGAGTGTGTGAATGGGTGATGTGCATCGGAATGTGTGGATGGGTGATGCATTCCGGAATATGTGAATGGGTGATGTAGGTTGGAATGTGTGGAGGTGTGATGCAGGCTGGAATGTGTGAATGGGTGATGTAGATCGGAATGTGTGGATGGGTGATGCATTCCGGAATATGTGAATGGGTGATGTAGGTTGGAATGTGTGGAGGTGTGATGCAGGCCAGAATATGTGAATGGGTGATGCAGGTTGAAATGGGTGATGTAGGCCGGAATGTGTGGATGGTTGATTTAGGTTGGAATGCGTGAATGGGTGATGCAGGCCGGAATATGTTGTTGGCTGGGTGACGTAGGTTTAAATGTATGGATGTGTGATATAGGTTGGAATGTCTAATGGGTGGTGTAGGCTGGAATGTGTGGGTGGGTGATGTAAGCTGGAATGTGTAAATGGCTGATGAAGGTAACACATAAATGCCAGTAGCCAGCAGAGATCTAATTTACATAATGATAATCAGTAGATAGCAGGCTAGATTTCTAAAACGATAAAGATTAGACTTACCATGACATTAAGAAGAAATGTGATGGTATATTTTAGAGATTGCATGATATGTCAATACATTTCTTTTCCTAATTTGCATATATTATTTTCCAGAATGTTCCTGTTTTTATTGATAACATAACACCATCACATGGTAAATTTCCCTGATAAGAAACCAGGGATCTTTTTTACAGAAGCAGGTTTGGTCATGTATGGAAAAATGTAAAGGTTGATATTTGCTGACCTGTTGTGATCTAAAAGAAGAATATTTGTCACAAACTGATGTTTTTCAGTCTGTTGTTTTTTCTGGTCACCACTTTTGACTTTTGATTGTCCATCATCCTTTTTTAGATCTTTTTGCTTTAGACATTTTTACTGTTACATTTTGTTATGGATGGTTATGCATCAGCTAACTTGCACTTGGACATTGTTTGCTAGCTAAGACAAGAACAGCATAGCAAAGCTATATTAGCTCACAGGCTAACACAGGCCATTAAGGCTTGTCATTGGCTAATCTAGATGTTGCCGTGTATCATTGACTAATCTAGATATTGGCACATTTTGTTGGTTAATCTAGATACTGCTAATTGTTGGCTAATCTGATATCTTATTGGCTAATTTAACCAACAGCATTGATTAATTTAGATTTTGGTACATCACATTCTCATCAATTGTTAATCTGTCTCATTGGTTAATCAAGATGTTGGCATGTCTCTTTAGGAGTCTAGATATAGCATGTCTCACTGGCTAATTTAGATGTTGCAATGTCTGATTGGTTAATCTAGTTGTCAGAGTGACTCATTGGCTAATCTAGACACTAGTGCATCAGTGGGTAATATAAGCATTGGCATGTTTCATTGGCTAATCTAGATATTGGTGTGTCTCAATGGCTAATCTATCCACCATCATGTTTCATTGGCTAATTTAAATGATTAAATCATTTAATTTATGATTTAAGCACACATCCCCCACACTAACATCCCCATCGTATCAGCAATATTTGCTGCTCACCCAAAAACTACAAACCATAAACTCTCTACCTCAGTAACTGCTGTTAGCATGCACATCTATATGTTACAGTATGTTACATATCTCTTGCACCTTATCCGCGCCACGGACATTCCATTGTACCGCATCGGTACTGCACTGTCTTGTCCTGTCTGTTAAGTTTGTCTGCTATATTTATTGTATTTATTGTAGTGTTTAGTCCTCTGTTGTCCTGTTGCACCTTAGCACTTTGTTGTGTACTGTACTGTCATTGCATGTTGCACTATGGTTCCGGAGGAACGTAATTTCATTGCACTGTGTACCTGTACTCAGATGTAATGACAATAAAAGCCACTTGACTTGACTTGACTTGACTTTGATGCCATGTCTGATTGGTTAATCTAGCTATTTGGGCATCTCACTTGCCAATCTAGATATCTGCAAGCTTTGTTGGCTTATCAAGACATCGGTGTGTCTCATCAGCTAATCTAGAAATCATTGTGTCATTGGCTAATCTAGTCATGGTCAGCATTGTATCAAATGTTTTTGAGTTGTGTGAGATTTGAGGGGTTTGGCATGAGACTTTGAGATCTGACCACAGTGCGTGAGACTTGAGAACTGTAAGACTGGAAGTAAAAGCAGACATTTGTTAGTCACCCAGTTTTTAATGAGCTTGAATTATGGCCCCCTGGGGTCTGTAAGACTCCCACAGTTACTGCTCACAACAGATAAAAGTGTTCTCTATGTAGTTTATACTGGAATTACTTTTATTGCACTCAAGGTCTTTTAAGCTCTTTAGAGTGTAGACGTTACTACCAAATTTAATATAAAGTATCAAAACATTTAATACAGCTGGACATTTAGGTGTTGTATTGTCCCAGGTGGATAGAGAGGTGGTAGAAGTTGCAGTGTGCCACACAGAGCTAGTGTGTGTCATTCAGTGTATACATCTCCAACAGAGACAGAGAGAGGGCTCTGTAACTGCCCTTAAAAAACACTGCCACTTTCACTGCTGTAAAGGAGATTTAACCTCCTCTGGTGTTCAGCTGTGGTCAGTTTATTTGTTTGTTACTTTTTCTAGTGAGACAAAGAAAGATCGCAACTGCTTTTCCAATTCATTTGTCAATAGTGAACACCTGAATATAGCTCAGTTAAGGTATTAGCAGTAGTAGCTACAGTGTGAGTAGTTAATGTTATGTAATAGTGTTAAAGTACATTAGCAGTAGTAGCTACAGTGTGAGTAGTTGGTGTTATATAATAGAGTTAAAGTACATTAGCAGTAGTAGCTACAGTGTGAGTAGTTAATGTTATGTAATAGTGTTAAAGTACATTAGCAGTAGTAGCTACAGTGTGAGTAGTTGGTGTTATATAATAGAGTTAAAGTACATTAGCAGTAGTA
>BRDA01009989.1:891-11761 GCA_036984385.1 Crenuchus spilurus
CCCCATATGGTAATGTAAGCAGCAGTTTGGCTCCAAGTCGCTAGGTGGCGCTTTGCCGCAGCTGGTAGTAATTGACTGCTCATTATGCATAGCCTCAGTGTTGTGTTATGCTGTGTGAAGGTGTCTGAGAGCTGCAGTGCTGTTCTATGCTGTACCATGGGAAGAACTGCCTGTTTGCAGAGAACCAACCCGCTTCTGTGAGACTGTAATTTGAGAGACGGTCATTGAATAAATTACTGCTACTGAACTGCGACCAAAAGAACAGTGCTGGTGTTTAGTCTCCCTCTTTCTCTAAAACAAAAAAATACACAACGCAGAGGAAAAGGTGCCGTCAGAGGTGGACTGAGACCATAGGTGATAAAAGAAACACCTGACACACTGGGTTACATTAATTCAACACTGACAGCCCTTCTTTGAACCTAATGGATTACCCATTTCAAAGTCATCATAATAGAGCTGGATCTGAAGAGCATGTTCTTGCTTTGAAAATAAACAATGGTTTGTAAAGTATGACCCATCATTGATGTCGTTATAGATACCGACTGCTTGGAGTTTTACCTGCTGAAAACTTTGACACAGCTCTTTGTTACTAAACACTGATTTGAGAGTTCCTAATATAGGTACATATGTGAATATCATTGACTGGAACCCTGCTGTAAGTACCAGTTCTGTTTTTACCTACATCATAACGTACACCAAGAAAATGCTGTACAGGTCAAACTATATTCAACTTCTGCTCAAAGTACCTCCATCTCCTAGTTTGTGTTCATGAATGAATGGATTTCAAACTTACCAAAACAATCCTCAGCTTTATCCAGAACTTGTTTAGGTAAATCAACAGAAAGACATTTCATCACATCTTCCTTTGCCTGTGCATGGAACAGTTTTCTTTGTGTACTTTGCAGACAGAACAGGTCCACATTGTTTAGCACAAAAAATGGCTTCAAAGGTCATGTTGAAGAAGCCTCACTTGAATTTCTTTGACCCTTGGACTCTCCTTAGCCTTACCCACATCAATGCTGTACACTGTGGTTTGGATGAATGTGAAGAAGTTGTACAAAGCTTCATCATAGGACACAGCAAACACAAAGTGAGCCTTGCCCTCTAATTTGGTAATTCCGATTACCCAACCAACTCATTATGGACTCACCCATCACACACATTCCATACTAGAGTGGTGAAGACAAGCACATGCTTCATCCCATTGTTTTTTTCAGTACTTGAGATAAGTCTGTTGCTCATGCATCACCAAACACAATGAAGAAAGCACCAACTGCTCAGCTCTGATACATTATCTAACAGACACCTGTGCTAACTAGCCACACACTAGCTGTAATCTTTGGAAGGACCAATTACCTGCCAAGAGAATGCAAGAGCAACTGTGCTTCTCTTAGGACCTAGCTGCTTAGATGACAAAGCAGAATGATTCAAACTGCTGACCATCAAATCATAAGGTCAGTGCTTTAGTTGCTGAGCCTCTTGGGGTCCCTACTTCTTTTATTAAATACAAATGCATTGCTAGCATTTACATATCACATGCACCCTCTATATGTCTTCAAATTGTATTATTCAGAGTTGTCAAAGGAAGATTTCTACATTTAAAAACTGTAGTATTGAAAAAGCAGCTTTCCATACACTGGCCAACACAAATGCAAACATTTCTCTCTCATATATAACAACTTACTCTCATGAACTTCACCAGGTGGTCCTCAGCTTCAGATGCACTGATCTTTCTCTTTTTTTGCCCTGTGATGTTGGCGGTATGAGATGAAGTAACAAAAAGATAGATGCCAGGTCACTGTGCCATCTTAGTATGTGAAAAAAAACAGCAAACCATTTCATTTCAGCACACATTTACACACAATTTCAACACTTAGGAAGACTAACATTACTATAACCAGATTCTTGGAGTGCTAATGCAAGAAGATCATCCACATGTGAATTACAGGGTAGGGTTTTGCAGTCAACAATTATCTTGGACTTGAATATTGTTGGCCACTTTGCAAGGAATCTGCCTGATGCTTCCTCTCCAAACAGCAGAGTGAAATCCTGGTCAACCTGACATTTTTTAACAAGCTGCTTTCATTTTGTCCTTAAACAGCGTTTTGTCGGCCGAGTGGTTCATCAGGGACATTGCCTCCTTGCATTCGTCACCAGATAACTGCTCTCCACAAACAGGTCTCTCACGATGGGTCTTTGGGCCACCTTTGTAACTGGACGTACTTCCATTTTTCCCCTCGATTGCCAAGTTGCGCTGAACTGTTTTCAGTCTCCAGGCCAGGTACCTTAACCCACTTTGAGGAGCATAGTAATGCTGCTGTCAAGCAAAGTTTTCTTGTTAAAAGCTTGAAAGGAATCAAAGCTCAAACACATGTACTACCTACACGTGTGTATTTGTTCACTAACATACTTACGTAGCCATTTGCCAAATCTGAATCCTTCAATTAAGGGAAACGCATTACTATCCCAAGGGCACATGCAATGCGGACATTTAAAGAAAGGTGCCCTGCCATACTGGCATCTTCTCAGAAATAGACTGGTAACTGAATTTGTTATATATTATTGAGTTGAAGAGACAATTTAATTCTTTAAAGAGGTTTTTGTGTGTTGAATCAGTATAACAGGTGAAGTGAATAACAATGTTGTTTGGTCTACCTAATTAATGTTTTGGACTGATCAGAGGGTAAAGTAATTATCCATATTTTTATTGAATTTTTGAGGTTGAGAATTGTTTAAAGTGAAATGTGATGATTGTGACATTTCTGAGAAAATCTACAAATTCATTCATTCATTCATTCATTATCCCAGCCGCTTAATCTTTATCAGGGTCGTGGTTAGTCCCCTACCCCTTCACTGGGCGCAGGGCAGGGCATTACATTATTCAACCAAGCACAGGACAGGGCGCCAGTCCATCGCTGGGGTGTACACATATGCACACACACACACACACACACTTACAGACAATTTAGAGTACCCAATCCACCTGACCTCCATGTTTGTTTGTTTTTTGGACTGTGGGAGGAAACCGAAGTACCCGGAGGAAACCCACGCAGACATGGAAGCTCCGCTCAGATGTGGACTCAAACCCAAGACCTCAGCGCTGAGAGGCGAACGTGCTAACCACTAAGCCACCATGCCACCCTGAATCTACAGATTGTTGGTGTTTTAACACACATTTTTGGGTACACTTATAGTGTTCTGTTTTACAAACTGAGAAAACCTAAGACAAGTGTAAAGTGAAAATAAATTCTCACTTGTTTCACTTTTAACCTTCACCTAATCTGGATGTATACTTTCCTAGGTGTAGGGGCGTCTCTCTTACCTTGCTAGATCTGGGGAGGACGGGTCTAAGGCTGTCACATTAATACATGTTCAGCTTGAGTTTCACACTTCAGGATACCACCGTGATTATCTTATTCCTGAAGCTCACCTCACCACATCTCAGGCTTTCATTAACTTTTCTATTGCGGCAGGGTAAACACAGGCATACTTACTCAGGTGAGTACCGAGACTAAAATGATCGGGGGCGGGGACACAGATCCTGTCACCTTCTCGGTTAACCTGTAAAGTACTGAATATTTATCCCTAAAAACCCTGCTTACATGCTTCCATCTGCTGACAAGGTTTATGGAGATGTGGATTTCATTTATCCCGCAGGACCTGGTACCTGCCCACACTGCCAAAAGTACCAACACCTGGTTTAATAACCACAGTATCACTGTGCTTGACTGGTCAGTAAACTCACCTGACCTAAGCCTCACAGAGCATCTATGAGCTATTGTCAAGAGGAAGATGAGAGACACCAGACCCAACAATGCAGACGAGCTGAAGGCAGCTATCAAAGCAACCTGAGCTTCCATAACAGATGAACAGTGCCACAGGCTGATCACCTCCATGCCATGAAAAAGAAAAAGAAAAAGAAAAATGGGCCAACTTTCTTCCACCACATCTGATGTCATTGTGTTATTAAATGTAACAAAAATTAAAGACTTGTTTTATTAAAATAACAGTAAGCAGTCTAAAATAGCTCTAATTTAAAATAGTGTAACTAAAAAATACAACTAAAATTAGATTAAATATTTTAAACATTATTTGACTAAAACTATTCTAAAATGTTTTCAGTTTTCATCAACAAAAACTAGACTAAAACTAACAATGACTAAAATTTGACTAAAACTAATATCCATTTTAGTCAGAAGACTAAGACTAAAACTAAATCAAAATCACCTGTCAAAATTAACACTGATTCAAACTTGACTCTAGACTGAGCTAGAAAATAAGTTAATATGTGTGGGCTTATCTGACTAATTTTATTAAGCCTCAATAGTAAGTCAACTTTGTTTAGTGTATAATGTAATGACCCTCTGAAAACAGCAATACTATGCATTTATATTCAACAATCCATATCTTGCTGGTCTCGCTGTCAATAAGTGATGAGATTCATGCAGTGGCTCATAGATTTACTGCCATTTTCAACTCACTGAAAGTAGTCAGTGGATTCATTCTCATAGGAGGAAGCTCTCAGATGAAGATATCTTGACACTTTTGAGCTCTTTACCAAGACACAACAATAAATATGAGTGAAATTAAAGCCTCATTGTTATTCTACTGTCATACATAGTTGAATGTTATACTTTTACAACACCTTTCAAATACTCAAGGACGCTTTACAATCAACACAATCCATTTACACACTTAGAACTCAACACACACCTAGTGTACTCACAATCAGAAATGACCATCCACCAGAAGCGACAACATCCAGCACTACGGGGACCAACCAGGACAGTGTGTCAACCATATCTGGGCAGTCATACATACAATCATACACACACATTCATTCAAACACACCAGGGTCAATTTAGAGTAGCCAATTCACCTGACCTCCATGTTTTTGGACTGTGGGAGGAAACCGAAGTCCCTGCAGGAAAGCAATGCAGACACAGGGAGAACATGTAAACTTCACCCAGATGGGGACTTGAACCCAAGACCTGAGCGGCGAACGTGCTAACCACTAAGCCACCGTGCCGCCCATGGCATAGCAGCAGTGTAAGTCAGAGCAGTCCTACTGGTGTGGAGACATTTTTATTAAACCACTTTTTCTGAGTGAAAACAAGCAAAATACATTGTCTTTGTCATTTAAGGTTGACTCATAAAATCCTACTTACACCACTGATTCATTCAGGAGACTCTATTAATGTCATTCCCTTTCTGCATATCACTGTTTCAGTTCTGCTTTTTGTGCTTTGTATGTACTATACTACCAGCAATCACTTCTCATGGGTGTGGTGGTGTGCATGTGTGTGTGTTAAAATAATAATAATAATAATAATAATAATAATAATAATAATAATAATAATAATAATATGATAAATATTTTACAAATCTATCACACATGCACCTGCATATACAGTACTATGCAAAATGTTTAGGTGCTATTATGAAGTTAGATATGAAACTGTAGATATTTGGTATAAAATAATGAAATAATAGGAAATTAAATTCATGCTAATGTGGTTTAACCCTTTCCAAACCAAATCAATTAGTCATTATGTTTCAAAAACATATTCTAGTGCTTGCACAAATTTATTCAAGTGATTAATAGTGTTTATAGAGGTTATTAATGCACTAATATCTCATAACGTAGTGTGTCAATATTTCTCTGTCCCATTGTACAGAATATGTATTGAGCTTTTGTCAGAGAGCTGTACTACAGCCTATAAGCTCACTGTCAGCTACTGACAAAACTGAACTAAAGCACGGTGATACTGCCTTACATTACCTTTCTAATGGCAGCCATTGTCTGATGGTTAGGGATCTGGTCTTGTGACCAGAATGTCGCCAGTTTGATCCCTACTGAAATGCCAAACAAATTCACAGCCTAGTGCTTCACTAGTGTGTGTGTTGCATTGCACAGATGGGTTACAATCACATTGGCAAAAAGTATTCTGAAAATTTAATGTATTCTAGTCTAGAAGACTGAGTACCTGCAGCAGAATTTATAGATTTGATCATAGTCTTAAGCTGCACTCTGTGTCTGTGGAATCCTCACAGGATCAGGATCAGGCCTTCACAAGCCAGGAGCAGCTAAAAACAATCTGTCTGTGTTCCTGTTCAGACACAGTCTGCATGATCCACATCAACACTCATTAGAAAAACTCAATAAAACAATTCACACATCTGTCTGTCTGCTCCACTCCACTGAGATGAAAGATTCTGCAGTTAAACTAAGTGTAAGTATAAACAACACCAGTATATCTGAGTGAGCTCAATGAGATTTGAAATTTTATATTTGATATTAAAATATATTGTATGTATTCATCTTAATTCAGAGAATAAATTAAAGGGGAAGTTCAGCTTACTCCATATCTGAGGACAACTTATCCATTTCTGTACAATAATTATTTCAACATCAATTTTCTACAAAATATGCAGTGTTGTATTTGACTTTTCAAAAATATACAATATATAACAATGTGTAACAATATGTTCACAGAAAATTGATGAATCACTTACAGCACCTTCACAGGTAAACTGAGCTTCAGTTTTGTGATGTAACATTCTGAGTATAACAAACTAACTTCTATTTCTTCTGATTAACCAGTGAAAAATAAACAATGCATGTGACTGTAGGTCTCAGTTTATAGATTATAAAGAGAATATGGTAATAAAAACAGCCTATAAAGTGGGCCTTATGCTAAATAAAACCGAAGCAGTGATGTTATTATTTGGAACCAAAGAGCGCCACCTCGTGTTCACTAAGTGCATCACTAACTAACTAACTAAATAACTAAATAAATAAATCTATATTAATATTAAATTGATGTATTGCATTTTGTTTGTACAAAAAATGGGAAAACAAGTTCAATGACAGAAGCAAAAAAAAAAAAAGAATCAAAATGCAACACTGTGGTCATAAAGCGTTTGACGAAAAATAATAATACATAAATATTATTTCTAAATTATTAACAAACTGGAGCGATATTTCAAGTAAAAGATAGTTTTTTAAGGACAAAAAAATAAGAAAACCTCAATTCAATGACTGAATTAACAACAACAACAACAACAATAATAATAATAATTATTATTATTATTATTATTATTATTATTATTATTTATTTATTTATTAATATTTCTACATTGAGGTGATCTAATTTATTTAAGATAAAAGGAAATCTTCAATTCAAAGAAGTAAAAAAAAATACATTTAAGTTTTTCGCTTTTATGTCCCCTTGGCGCTGCCGTATCAACTGAACGTAGGTCACATGGTCTACCGTGTGACGAGGTCGGGCTGCTTTCTTATGCTAAGAGTTTACATCTGTATGAGCTGCAATTTATCAGGGACGGGCTTCCAAAACAGCTACATTTACACCTGCTGAGCTTTTCAAAGGGGGTCCAGGTCGTTGTGGGTAAGGTGTCCGGTTTGTGTATCTGATATGTTTAATTTAGAGTCAGTGTTCAGTGACTGAGGAGCTCAGCCTGGCGCTAGCTTTGTTATTGTATTGTGGTATAACTGTATGAAAGACAATGACAGCCCGAGCTGGCTGTGTTATTCAGCTTATTTACCTTTACTGTAACATAGTTTACTGTTACTCTCATCTGTCAGAACTGTACAGATGAGTTCGTTATCATTCAGAGACTCTTTTATTCACACCAGCTAACACACATTTAGCCACCTAGCTATCTAGGCGTTAGCAAGTTAGAGAAATGTTATTTAATGTATTTCCCAACGAGTCTAACGGTTATATGTTGCACTTACACTCTTATAACTGTAAATATAGTTATATAGTGGCACATCAAAACATCAGAATATTGTCAAAAAGTGAATTTGTCTCCATAATTTAATTCAGAAAACTGTCATTTTATGTTCATTATATGTAAAGTGACATTTCAGGCCTTTTAATGTTTTACTGTTGATCAGCGTGACTTATAGCTCCTGAATATCAGAAATTGAGAATATCAAATTATACAAATATTTCATTTGGAGTTAATTACTAGGGTAAGTAAAAAAATATGCATACTCTGGCTTTAGAATTTATTTTATAAAATATACATATAAACTCCTGCTTTACAATACACTTTATCCAGCTTAATTTTCCCTCATTAGAACATGATTTTGGCTGAGCCGTGAACCAAGAATGCACTGCTGTGTTCAGCTCTTCATCAGACTTAATCTCCATCCTCTTATGACTCCTGTCAGAGGACCAAACAACTGATAGTCTGATGAAGATCTGGACTATATAGCTTTTGGAGAGTGCCAACACTATGGGCAGTGGTGTGTAGATGTGCACTGTCATGCGAAAATATGTTAGCCTTGGATATCAGTCCCCTGTGTTTAGTTTGAATTTTAGACTTCAGCTCTTCAGTGAGCATGTCACTGTAATGGACACTGTTGTTTATTGTTGAAACTTTTTCCTGATAATGTTCCAATATTGGTCCTGAATCCCAGAAAACCGTCAACATCAATTTTCCAGCTGATGGTTGACTTTTGAGCTCTTTTTTTGGTAGTTTTAAAAATAACTAAAGCGTGGATGGTTTTCATACTACTCAGTGTCAACATTAAAACAAAGAAGATTTCAAATATGTCACTTGATGTGTAACAAATCTAAACTATATGACCATTTATCTTTTTAATAAAATTTTTAGAAAAAAAAGATTCACAATATTCTAATTTTTGGAGTTGAACTGGTATATTATTAGAGTCCTTAGCATTAAACATATAACCGTGTGACTAATCATGTGATGAGGCCTAATTTGAAAACTTTTGTTGACAATTGTTGCAGAGTCAAAGGTTTTGGTGCCCTTCTGCCACATTTATCTCCGCTACATTGTATCCTTCATGATGCTGCTCACAGAGTGATGGAGAAGGTCTGGGGTGGGCACTGTCCTCAGTCAGGTGTGCTATGAGATTTTGGATGACACCCACTGTGCTATAACGCATCAATTTTGACCTCCGTCCCATGGCCTCCGGTTACCCACCTCCATTTGAAGGCTCAGCTGAAGTGAAGGAGGGCTTCCTCTGCCCACTGTGTCTGAAAGACCTGCAGTCTTTCTACCAACTGCAGGACCACTATGAAGAGGAGCACTCTGGGGACAACCGCCATGTTGGTGGACAAATTAAGAGTGAGTGCTCTTTACTCCATTATTCTTAAAATGGTTAAGTCACTGCTTCTCAGGCCTGACCTGACTGGCATATTTGTTTTTCATCTAAAACACATGATTGAACTCTTCTGCATATTACCGTCCATTTTCTGAACTAAAGCCATTGTGTTAAAAACACTACAGGACCAGTTAGAACTGTCATAATTGTTTGTAGTGGTAATAATTTTATTGTGGTCGAATGATTCGTACAACTATTATATACAATGTAAAATAACTATTGTTATTTCTATTACTGAAATAAGCAAATTTTGTTGATGTTCCTCGGACCAGGAATGAGAACCACTGGGCTGTAGTCAGTCACCTTTATTCAATCAATCACCTTTATTTAAAGTCGGAGTGCATTGAGGATGCCATCATTTACAATGTGGCTGAGGTAATACATAAAATGAAAAGACTAGTCTGTATAATTATAGACAAGATAAAAACAAATTAAAAATTGTTAATTTGATCTAAAACAAAAATGAAAATAAATGTAAACACGCCATGAAAGATGGTAAAAATAATAAGCAAAGTACAAAAATATAGATAATGAATATAATGAATAATAAAACATAAAATACAAATAAAACTTCAGGAATAACAAATTATAAGAATAAATAGAGAAAGTAGCTAAAATAAAAGTAAAAGGATAACTAAAACAGACCTGAATAAAAGAAAAAATGTTAATAAAAATCAAATAAGAGATCAAGTAAAACAGTGATGGGCTGAGTGGAGGTGGTTAGAGATTAAGAGGTTAAAATGAAGTTACACCAGTGAGCAGATCTTTAGAGTTTCCAGTAGTGAGTTCCAGCTCACTAGTGCACTGAAGCTAAAAGCTGACTTTCCCAGCTCACTAAGAACTCTTGGTACCTGAAGGGTGATCAAACACTGGAATTAGTCTTATAATTTGTGTTATTTTCTTTAAGCATTGCTGTGATACACGGTGGCATGTGACCAATGAGACCTTTAAATCTAAAAAAATAAACCAGCGTGTTTCCCTACACACAGTTAGAGATGACCAAACAACGTTTTCACACAGTAAACAGTGATGTGTGCTGTAGGGGTCACCACTGATTAATCTTAACATACAACGTCTAAGGTTTAAGTGTAGCTGATGCTTGTATGTATATCACATCACTTTACTCCAGAACTAGCAACAGTGTTGTTTCAATTAGGGATGTCCCGATCCGATCTCAAAGATTGGAATCGGGCCGATCACGGCATTTTTTAACTGATTGGTATCGGCTTTTCTGATCGGATTTTGACACTAGTCGCTGTGGGCGCTGTTTGGCTTCCAATCTCTGTCCATGTTTCACTATTGAATAGTCTGTTTTTGGAGGCCGCCAATGGGAATCAGGTTAAGCGTGACAAGCGTCAAAATCCTCCATTCTGATGTGAATACTGTAAGCTTCGGGGAACGTGGCGGCCAATCAGAGTACGGAGGCAGGCTTTAGTGCTGGCCGAGAGGCGGAGTGAGTGTTTGTGTATCACTACGTTGGCTTTTGGATTTTATCTCATTAATCGTGACTAATATGTCTGATATCTGATCATATGTGATGTGTATGGGAGGTTGTTTTAGGCTAGTCTTTTCGGCTATGGTTAGTCAATTTTTTACGGCACTAGCCGGGCTAAGGTTAGAAACTCTAGCCTAGCCCTGTAGGGATTAACTTTGTTGTGACAACGATCAAGACCTCATTTCACTACACTATATGTATGTTCGTAGTCGATG